>PVLC010010835.1:0-38706 GCA_004027655.1 Graphiurus murinus
CTCCTCGGCGGCGCAGCTTGGGGTGCTGGGCACCGGGGCGCAGGGCACTGGATGCTGTCTCAGGGCCTGGCTCCTCGGCGGCGCAGCTCGGGGCGCAGGGCACCAGGTCGCAGGGGGCCAGATGCTGTCTCAGGGCCTGGCTCCTCGGCGGTGCAGCTCGGGGTGCGGGGCACCGGTGCATAGGGCGCCGGGTACCGTCTCGGGGACTCCCCTGTATATTTTCACAAATACATAAGCATTCATCTGTGCTTGTAAAAACCTCAAAAAGTCCAACTAACCTGATAATCAACCTCAAATTATTTCCATGTGGAGATAAAACTGTTTACTAGTTTCTGATAATATCACTAACCCTCAAAACGGCTCTTTAATAAATTAATACTGCCAGGTGTGGTGGCACATGCCTATAATCTTAGTACTTGGAAGTCTGAGACAGGTTCATGGCCAGTCTCAACAACTTACAAAGGCCAGAGGCAGAATGATCCTGAGTTTAATTCCCAATACCTAAATAAATAAATAAATATTCTAAGAATTGCTCCATAGAAATATGTTGCCACTATTAGAAAGAGAGAACACGTTCAAATATATGACTCTATAATTGGTTTTCCTATTAGTGTGCTACTTATATCTTTATATAAACATGAAGATAATAATTCTCAATAATTTAAAGACTTACTACTTGAAATGATTTTTTTATAATGATGAGATGACACTTGGTTAAAAAAATCAGAGAAATCTTTTTTTTTAGTTATTTTCATAAAACACAAGTTCTCTCTGTTATTATTACTTTGTCTATGAAATTTACATAATATATAGTTTTAGTTGTCTATTACCTTTTCCTACTAATGGAGACAAATTACATTTTTAAAAGCAGAATGAGCCAGTCATGGTGGCACATACTTGTAATCTCAGTACTTGGAAGGCTGAAATAGGAGGATTGCAGGTTCAAGAACAGCCTTGGCAACTTAGCAAGGCCGTCAGTGACTTAGTGAGACTCTGTTTCAAAATAAAATAAATAAGATGAGGCTATGTGTATAGCTCAGAGGTAGAACACCCCTGGCTTCAATCCCCAATACCAAAGGGGGAAAAAAGCAGAATGGACATTATCCTAATTATATAGTTGTAAATGTTAAATATCTTAATACATCCTTCTTATAAAGTCACTTATGTCTTTACAAAATTTTCAATAGCAATGAGCCTTCAACTACCACTAATAGGATGAGGACTGATGTGGTCAATTTGCACTGACCATATTCAAATCAATGAATATCAAAAATCTTATTCTGTTCACTAGTTCTTGAGGATCTTTCTACAAGAAATGCTTTAAATGCTGTAAGCAAATAGTTTCTGAAAAGCATTTGGCTGTCTTCCTATTCATCGAAGCATTGAACTCATAATACCATGAAACAATTAGTCAGACTACAAATTAACTAAGAAGCTTTACTCCCATATTACTGTGTCTAATTCCTGAAATCGGCTTGAAAAGAGTAAGGGAACCATTATCCTTAACCCTAGAATAAATGGACCCTTGGACCTTTTTTTTTTTCCTCCCATGAGGCTTCTAAACTTTAAGTAATACTCCCAGTTCATTTTAAGCCACTAGCTGCATCATTTTTGTCTTAAGAAGAAAATCATCATTTACTGAGGCTACCCTGGAACCTGCTATTCTCCTGTCTGAACCTCCCAAGTACTAGGATCCCAGGCATGTCACCACACCTAGCTGAAAAAAAAATCAGTTGAATGAGGGGAAACCCTAACTTAAACAAAATATTATAGATAATAAATGAGGAGGGAATATAAGCCTACACTACTTCATAAATATTAGAAATATGGAACCAATTTGTTACATTATGATTCATAATATATTTTTTTTATTTTTCAGTTTTATATCACAACTGTTGTACACATAATCTTATATTAGCTTTTCAAATATTTGCTTATCTCAACCAATAAAACAAAAGGAGAAGTGTATCAGAAACTTCCTGGGTGGCAGAATAATAGTATAGAATATTTCAACAGAAATTTCAGAGTATTTTGCTGAATTTTACTTGTATTTTACAAGTATTTTACTTGTGCTCCCTAATAATTTTTTACCACATCCAAGTCATGCTATAAGATCAAAATTATTCATTACTTTCTCTGTCATTTAAATACAGCCGATGAAAATAGGTTTTCTCAAATAAGTGGTAATATATTCATATACTTGCCCTAGGTATAATCTTGGGTCACAGAAATGTCCAATATTGAAGAAGTATGTCTTACAGTGGTACCCTGTTTAGAAGCAGTGCGAGGAGAAATGCCTGGCAATTGCCCTCAGGGTGGAGAGAGACTTGCTCTGAGTTCTAAAGAGAAATCTAATGAGTTGAATTTATTTGTGACTATATCCAAATCACTTCTTCACAGTACTCTACAACAGAGAATTTCTTTATTTCTGTTTTCCTATTTGGTCATCTCAGGTGAAAACACTTTCAGTTTTGTACCATGATTATTACTAGCTCATCTACCCACCTTGAAATTTCTTATACATGACATAAAAGTAAATATCTATTTTATTTAAACCACAACTTTCATATTGGTTTGTTTTCTATTATAAGCATATGAAATAAATACTTATACATATAACTTGCAAGGAAAAGGAGACATGAAGCTGAGCATGGTGGTACACATCTGTAATCCCAGTACTTGGGAGGCTGAGACAGGAGGACCGCAGGTTCAAGACTAGCCACAGCAATTTAGTGAGACTCTCAGTAACTTAATGGGACCCTGTTTCAGAATAAAAAATAAAAAGGGCTGAGATTGTATCTTGGAGGTAGAATGTCCTTGAGTTCAATCCCCAGTATCACACACACAAAAAGAGGAGACATGAATAAAACTTATAGCTGAAAATATTCAGATGCAAAGATATGTGCATTTAAAGGAGTGAAAATTATAGATTATTCTACATACAGTATAAATTTATGATCCTGTCAAATTCATGATTTCCCTATATCTTTACTAATATATTATCAAAGTTTTTAAAGTTTTATCACCTTAACTATAAAATAGTGTTTTGTGATTTGTATTTTTAAAACAGGAAAGTTAGGCATCTATTCATTTCAAGGCAGTTTAATATTTCTTTTTCTGTGAATTTTCTGACAATTTGTTTTGTACATTTTTCTAAAGAACTGTCCTTTTGTTTTCTTACTAATTACGCTATGCTAAGGGAATTTATACTTAGCTTGTCATATATACGCATGACAAGCTATATTAATACATATATATATATGCACTTTTTTGTTTGTTTCTCTTTTACTTTGTTTTAATACACTGTGTTATGGAAACACAGCAAATATTTATTTAGCAAATTATCAAGTTTTACCTGTATGACTTCTAGGGTTTATGATTTAATTAGAGACTTTCCTCATACCAAGAATTAGTAACTGTTTATAGAGGTACATGCATAACAGAAGCATAAAAATATTGTATTTTTCAGGTATTTAAAATTCTTTATTTTCAATATTTATTTATTTTTATTGGTGTATTATAGTCATACATCATGATGAAGATCAGAGTGATAGAGACATACATGCATACATGCACACAATAGTTATTTTTTTAAATTTTTAACTGACATAAAAACATAAAAAGTATAAGTATTAATGGGGTACCAAGTAAACATTCAATGAATGTATATGGTACATAAGGTTCAAATGAAATTAAACATATTTATATCTTCAAACATTTATTTCTTTATGGTAAAACATACTTTTTGTATTCTGATGTATCTAAAATTTATTCTGAAGAGATGCTACAATTTGTTTTTCTTTTGTGTGTGTGTGTGTGTGTGTGTGTGTGTGTGTGTGTGTTACTGCAGATTGAACCAGTAGCATTGTACCTCTGAGCCATACCTCCTGATCTTTTTAAAACAGGGTCTCACTAAATTGCCTAGGCTGGCCTTGAACTTGCAATCCTCCAGTTTCAGCCTCCTAAGTACTTAGATTCCAGGAGAGCACAACCACACCCAGCTTAGCTAGTTTTTTCAATACCATTTATTGTAAAAATTAGTCCTTTCTGTACAAATTGAGTTGATATTTTATTCTACTTTAAATTTTATGTACTTTTTATAGATTTTTAATAGCATCTAGTATGATGTTAACATTCAATATATGTTTGTTGAATAAAGGAATTGTGTAAAGCATCCCCACAAGTCCTGTTACTTTAATTAGGATCACAATTCATTCATGGATTAATAGAGAATATCTATCAGTTGATCACATAGAATACTGAACAGAATGTACTAACTTAAAAGCATGGTATTTATTTGTATTTTATGTTCTGTAGTTTTTAGGTTTAATTCCGGTTTTTTTAGACTCTATTTTTTAATATTTTTTATCTGGTGCATTGTAGTTATACATCTTTGTGAGGTACAAGCTGGTAGAGGCATACATGCACACAGTTCTCATTTAATCCTTCCTCAATTCCTACCCCATTCCTTCCCCTCTCCCTCCTTCTCATGTTCAGCTTAGTGATTGACTTTGATATGATTGTGAATGTACATCATGTGCATTGGGTGTTTCCCTCCTCCCCTCTCCCATCACCTTCAGTTAGGTCATCTTCTTTGCTCATCTAAGGTTTCTCTGTCTCTAGTGTCCCTCCTGTGACCCACTTTCTCCCTAGCTTCTGCATATTAGGAAGGACATCCAATTTTTTACTTTTTGTGACTGACTAATATCACTCTCACTTAACATAATGTTTTCCAGTACCCATAGCCCTACAAATGACATGATTTTGTTCTTCTTTATGGCTGAGTACAATTCCATTGTGTACAAATCCCACAGTTTTGTAATCCATTCATCTGTTGATGGACATCTTGACTGGTTCCATAGTTTGTCAATTGTGAATTGTGCAGCTATAAATATAGATACACATGCATTAGTCTGGTAGTTTGGTTTCAATTCTTTTGGAAAGATACCCAGAAGTGGTATTTCTGGATCATATGGTAGGTTCACTCTCATTCGTCTGAGGATCCTCCTTATTCTTTTCCAAATTGCACTAATCTGTAATGCCACCAACAATGTATTAGGATTCCCACTTTTCCATACCCTTGCCAGCATTTGTTGATGTTTGTATTTTTAATGATTACCATTCTAATTGGGGTTAGGTGAAATCTCAAGATAGTTTTGATTTGCACCTCTCTGATTGCTAATGATGTTAAACATTTCCTTATATATTTATTGGTGATTTGTATTTCTTCTTTTGTGAAGTGTCTACATAGTTCACTTGCCCATTTTTTGATTGGTTTGTTTGTTTTCTTAGCAGTTATTTTCTTGAGTTCTTTAAAAGGTTATTTCATTTTCTTTTTCTGTCTTGTTATGTTCCCTCAATATAGTTATACTTTTTACTGTCTTATTCCATATCCCATGCTGCCAAATATTTTCTGATCCATAAGGTTCTTGCTATATAATACATCAATGGGAATTATCTCAGCTTGAGAGATCTGCCTTGTTTTATAGAAGTGGTGGTATAAGTAAGGAAATAAGTAAGCTCATTCTCTGTCAAATATAACTTAGTTGTATGAAGGATTTTCAAACTAAACATGAATTTCTTAGTAAAGTTTGGATACATGGGGTCTGATTTAAATCTTGAAAAAAATCTCATATCTGCATAAGAGACTGATTCTTAGATACCCCCAATTATTTTTAAATACTGTTCTTGCTACTGGCTTTAGAAGAACTGGAGAAATACTATATAGAGTTACATGAAAGTCTCTAATTTACAACATATTGCAGTCTTATTTTGGAGACTAGATAGAAACTACAAGTAGAAATACTATTAGATAGAAATGACTGAAGTACAGAGATATGTCCGCCTGAAATTGTACTTATATAATGGAAAAATTTTACTACTTTTTTTAAAAGATTCCTTTGTGATGATAGCTACAGACACTTTCCCTAGAACACAGCGAAAACAATATGGACCAAAGTATTCATTGTAGTTTTAAGGGATAAGCTGAAATTTTGGCTAGTCCTTCCAGAAGGCAATAATCTGAGTAAGTTGTTTAAAGTAGAATATTAAATTTAAAAATATTTATCATTCAGAGTTCTCACAAGAAACATTTTATTCCAAAGGTTTGAATAAAGATATTTTAATAGAGGAGTGACTTATTAAGGAATGAGCAGATTTGGAGGGACCAGAATAGAAATGAGATTGAGACATCTAAAGTGTGGCACCAGTGGGAAATGGTTTCCATTTTTAGACCTTCTTAACAGACAAAGGGGGAAGCCTCTTCAGATGGGAATCGTGGAGACTATTTAATGCAAGAGCTCTGCTGCTATCAGAGATCAGCACTCAGCTGGATGGAATAGGGAAGAAATGTCTAGAATGTTCTTACCTCTCTACTTCTAATCTCATACCAATGGGAAGCTAGCCAAGAAAGGGACATAATGATGCAATCCATGGTAAACAGTCATCCTGGGAAGAGAATGGGAAAGAACAGGGCAGAAGAGTTACCTGGAGAATAAAGGAGGTGGAGCAAACAGAAATGAACCAGCAAGTGTTCATTGGGGTGTTGCTTTCTTTTGTACTATATTCATTTTGCATAAATGAAAGAAATCTTGTGTTAAATACTAAATATTAAATTACTACTGCATTTTTCTTATCTGGATTATATGGATTTCTGTTTTCTGGCCTGTAATTGAACAGATGGTAAGGATGGGAAGACTTACTACTGAGACATAGGATAAGAGAGGAAAGGGGTAAAATTGTTTTATAAATGATTAACCATTGTAGCACGTGTGAAGAATAAAATAAGGGTAAAATCCAAGACTATAAGATTCTTACAGTTTGAATTTAAAATGTCCCCCAAAGCTCATGTATTAGACTATGTGGCCATTATTCAGAGGTGGGACATGGCTGGCTACAGGTGGACCCCTGGGTATGTGGCAGGGTTCAGTTCAGTGTTTTCCCGGAGCCAGACTGCTGCAGCTTCCTCTCTTTCAACCCTGCCAGCATGAGCTGACACAAGTTCTTACCCTTTCTCTTCTCCTGCCATGAATCCTTGAGGGTTGGCATCAACAGCTTGTACTTGGAAGCTGGTTTAACATGGACTGAATCTCCAGTACTGTAAGCCCCCAAATAAAATCCTTCTTCTATTTTGTATGTAAGGTGTTTAGGTCACATCAGTAAGAATGCTGACTAAAACAAAGCTTTTGAAAGTTTGATTTGTATTTTCTCCTACCAAGAGAGATGATTTAGGCAGAATGTGCTCTAATGGGTATACTAATTGTTCAGGTGCATAGGGCTCTGTGCTCAGGAGGGTCCACCATTTGCTTAATGAACTGCTATCACTTCCTTCAAATTCTTAATCATTTTTGAAAAGGAGACCCACACCTTCATTTTGCATTGGGCCCTGAAAATTCTACAATTGGTCTTCCCTCAGGGTATGGCACTATCTCATTCTTTTCTAGAGAAAGTCTTTATATATTGTTAATTAAAATAGTAAGAGTGATATGTTGCCTGTCATTTTCTTTTTTCTTTCTTTTTTTTTTTTGTGGTGCTGGGGATAGAACCCAGGGTCATTGTACCTCTGAGCTACACGCCCAACCCTATTTGATTTATTCATTTATTTATTTATTTTTGGAAACAGGGTCTTGCTAAGTTGCTGAGGCTGTCCTTGAACCCGTGGTTCTCCTGTCTCAGCCTCCCATGTACTGGGATTACAGATGTACGCCACCACACCTGGCTTACGTATCCCTTTTTACTAATAAAACATTCAACATATTGTAGCTTTTCATTTCCAACCACATTTTGTGATTCACTAGGGATATTTACATGGGAATACATATAGATAAGGTAATACTAATAACATAATTGATACACTTAAAATACAGTATAAACTTATGCTGGAGTCAGGATAGAGCCATGATTTTCTGACTCTCAGCTTCAGATATCACTAATCCCTAAAGTGTCTGGGTCCTGTGGATTATAGGGCATGATCCACCAATGGCAATAACAAAGGAGACATGTTTTAATCTTTTCAATCAGAAAATGTTAGGTTCCAGCTAAAATAAGTCCTCAGAGTTGTCAATAGGAAATAGGGAGCGAACTGAGGCCCCATGATATCAGGGGCTGAAGAAAAGCTCCCTGGTGCAACCGTAAACTCTGAAGGGGTGGGGGTACTAAATGAGGGTCTAGACAAGCACCAATAATTCAAGTCTAATGGTGGTTCATTTCTGTGATACAGGTTTAATATTGTTCTGTAATACAGGGTGATTTTACTGGGCATTTCATGATGCCAAAATCAAGTGATTCGTGTTTTACATTTCATGGACTGAGAATTGATTAACATATATATATATATATATATATATATATGTACATATATATATACATATATATATATATGTATATATGTATGTATTCTTTGGCCCTACATGTTTGCAATGTGTGGGACTAACAGTGCTTCCACAATTTTCTGTTCTCTAGCACCTCTAGCATGAAAAACAAGAGTTTTGACTTGGCTTGTCAACTAGTGATCTGAATGCTTTCTTTTACAGTATTTAAATTTTGTCACTTTTAATAACCTATTAATAAGAACAGGTTTTTGCTTAAATTTATTTTTAAAAGACTAATAAAAATAGAAATATAGAAATATTTATTGACTAAAAGAATATATGTTCATATATTTCTTCATTTTCCATTTAGGATTTTTCTTTGAACATTGAAATCATTAGCCTGATTCACATTTTTAAAAATAGCTATGGTGTTAAAAGTCTAAGTCAGTAAGATATGTAATTAAAAGCAAAATTAATTCTAGAGAGAAAAATTCCAAGTGTGTATTTGTTGTCATGTTTTATGGTTTCATATTATACTGGTTTGATTTGTATCAGCAGGAACTTCTAGAAATAATTGTTTCAAACATCCAGATGGATGGATTTAAGCCATAGCATTCTAATGATAGGAAGGTTTCTGTTAAATCAAACTGTTTTATGTCAAATTATAAGACAAAAGCAATATTTTACTAAAAAATAATAATAAACAATACTTATAATATTTCTATAAATAGAGAATAAGTTTGAATTCTTGTAGTTTGTTTATATTAATTTTGTTATTGCTTGCGATATTCTCCAAATTTTGAATTTACTCTGTATCTTTAACACTTGTCCTTTTCTGGTCATAGGTTGAGTTAGTGATTAAAGAAAAAAAAATCTATTCCCCCAGTGTGACTTTGGCCCGGTTAGGTTGTCATTCTCTCTGACAGGGCAAAGAATGCTCAGCTGCCAGTTTTTATGACAAGAACAGTATTCTCTCATATATATTCTAGTACCCAACTTCAAAGCAAACTTTCATTTCAACTGTCTCAGTAGAATAACACATTTGTCTTTTATTTGTCTCAATACTGAGTCAAGGAAGCGTTCTATACCAGCAGTTTTCCCAAAGAAGGGGAAAAAAATTCAACATTAAAAACAACCACCTACACAGCCCTCTAAACACGGCTTTCTGAGTTAAAGTATAAAAGATTCGCAATGAGAGAAAATCACATAGAATGTCTATTTCGGTGTAGAGACAAGGAACTAAAGAGGAAACCCAAAATAGGAGGGATGGAAGCAGCACTGGCAGTGACTCAGTAGGGGACCTTTAGTAAATCACTTAACCTCTTCTCATTGCCTTTCAAACAAATCCAGACCTGCCCTCACCTTCTAGCCCTTTAATCCCTTCCTCCCATTTATATTGCTTCCCTTGCTTCCTCTGAGCTTCTGCTACTCCCCTCCCTTCTCTAGCTATGACTAAACATATTTCTTTTCTTAATCTCTTTCCTGGGTAATTTTTTTCTTCCCTCCTCATCTTGCTCTATATGCTTGGAATGATTCTAGTGAGTCAGAGACATCCTTTTAGAATCACAGTTTCCATAAAGCCTTCCTGCAACAAGCTGTAAGTTGCTGTGTACTCTTTTTATCTTGTTAATTATTAAAATAAATAAAAACTTTTCTTTTATTTCAAAAGTTTTGCTTCATTGTTTATTGAAACATATCAAACTTACTGAAAATCTGCAGTCAAAGATTTCACTCAGCAAGAGAGACATGTTTCTTCAGAGCATTTATATCTTGCAGTCTCTGTTCCCTTCTTCCTTTTTCCTAACCTGGGTCGTATGTACAGAAATAGATTTCAGGAAATGACACATTTGCCCTAGACCTAGATGGAAGAGTAGTTCAGGTCTTGCATGGAGAAGAGTATGAAAATAATTAAAGAGCAGAACTTAACTCTGATGAGATTATACATGCTGCTTTAACCCCATATCTTATGTATATTTTCTCTATTGATATCATTGGCTTTATTAAAAGTTTGGAATTAGGCTTAACTATATCTATACTGCAGACTACTTGTAGAAGTGTAGTATGCATGTGATAAGTACAAAAGATTACATAAACTCTGAAAACTAATATTATTCTTAAGCACTATTTTGTTGTTGTTTCTGTACTGGGGATTGCCCCCAGAGGCATTCTATTTCTGAGTTACACCTCCAGTCCTTTTCATTTTTTTGTTTTGAAACAGGGTTTCACTAGATTGCTGAGAGTCTCACTAAATTGTTGAGGCAGGTCCCAAACCTCTGATTCTCCTGTCTCAGCCTCCCAAGTATTGGGATTCAACACCACACCCAGCTAGCACGGTCTATTTTTCTGAAGACCGAACCGAGTTGAGAAGTAGGAAAACTGTACTGTCACAATTTTCTGTTGTTCTTGTTTTTTTGTGGTGCTACAGATTGAACCCAGAGCTTTACACAAGTTAGGGAAGTGCTCTACCATCGAGCTATACTCCCAGCACAAAAGCCAAAAATTCTGGTGTGAGAAACTGCTTCTTCTGCAACTGACTTGGTCTGAAAATTGATACACAATTATGGAAACAAAACAATCCTGGTATCAGTTTTGGTTTCATTGTGTTTCTTGACTCATTTTTTCAAAAATAATCACTAAGAATAGATGTGAGGAAAGCAACTTACAGCTTTTTCTCCAGATATTTAGCATCTTTATGTATTCTATTTTACTGACAAGAAACATAAAATGAGCTGCATGATTCAACAACTGAACCAATACTGATGTTTCTGCTGCTGTCTTGGCCCTAAATCCAATAATGGGAATTATGGTAGGCAGAGAATCCAAGGAGGAGTCCAACATTCTATTATTTTTGTGATTTATAATATGCTTCCATTTATCTGTGGAAATGTTTTTGAAACTTGCAACTATAATGTATAAGGATAGTCTTTTGTTTTTATTCAACAGATGTTTCTGTATCATTTTAATTTGTAAATGTTTATATTTTTTGCAATCTAGATTTTTGCTCACACATTATCTTGTAGCTGGCTGCAAGATGCCACTGTTTACTTACTTTCTAGCAAATGTTTTAACCATTTAACTCCCTGATAGGACTCTTTGTAGTTCTTTTTATTTTTTTTTAGAGAATTACATACTTAAAAAGGTTCTACTACATCACTTCTTGCAAGCATTTAAAATATCCAGAAGATATGGGAAAAAAATAAGAACTGATTTGATATTCTTAGGGGATTTTCCAGGGAAAATGTTAGTAGCACTGACCTTTTGTATAAAGTTTTACCCACACAAATGGGCACTTTACTGTCAATTTGATTTTTAAGAAGACTTAAAAAGTTACCTAGAATAAAAATAAATCAAAATGGTACAAGATGACATATCATTTGCATTTCATATCATACCTATTTTCTCAAATCCTTGATTCAGAATACAATAAGCAAGCATAGGAAGTCTGAAAGGTATATGGGAGTGACAATGGGCTCTCTAGGGACTTTTGGACTTCAGGAATAACTTGGCAGTGAATTCTCTTTCTGGGTTTCCTATATAACTCCCATAGATGCTGGGATACTCTCCAGAAGCCTCTAACCCACTACTGTCCCCCCCCCAAAAAAAAACAAAAAGAAAAAAAAGTATCATTCCTTCTAGCCAAAGGACCAGAAATAGGGTAGTCAAAAAAAAAAAAAGTCCTGAAGATATTCACCATATTCTAGCCAAATATGAATGTAAAATGCCTCTTACTCCTGGGATTTCAGTGGAACTTACTAGAGAGTTAATC
The DNA here is from genome assembly GCA_004027655.1 of Graphiurus murinus. NCBI lineage: Eukaryota > Metazoa > Chordata > Mammalia > Rodentia > Gliridae > Graphiurus > Graphiurus murinus. Next base: position 12,076 of record PVLC010010835.1, read on the forward strand.
TTTGTGCTGCTACCCTGCAGCATGGAACAGGCAATGCCACTCTATTTTCTTTACCTCCTAGGGTAGGGCTCAACAGAACTTAACTTTTTGAATAGGGAACTAATAATCTATCTGTTGCCTGGTAGAATAAGACAACACTTGAATCATTCCTACTCTGTGATGTCAAAGGTCAATGGAGCATTTGATCTTTCATTCTCCACCCACCAAAAACAGAAAGTGCTCTGATTCCCCTGCCCAAGTAGTCTAAACAGGGGTGAACAGAGAACTCAGTTTTCATCTCCTGCCTGGCAGTTTCAGGCAGTGTTCTCATTCCTAAACCAGTGTGTCAGTGAGATATCATTGTAAGTTGAGCCACCTCTGTACCCATTGTGCACTGTATTGTTTTCCCATTCTGTTGTCAACAGGGTCCAGCAGAGAGCTGATCTTCTATCCTCACCTGGTATCAGTGAAGCTGAATGGGATGGTAAGATGTAGGGTTATGTGGCACTATACTTCTTTCCCTTTGCTCTTCTGGTATCAGTGGAGTTAGGTAGTCAGTGAGCATCTACCCACATTAAATAAAATCTACAGTCTTGCCCGAAATGTCTAGAATATAAGAGAAAGTCACTTGACATACTCAGCCAGGAAAATCATAGCATGATTTTTTTTTTTGCAGTACTGGGGATTGAACCCAAGGGCATTCTACCTCTGAGCTATACCCTTATTTTTATTCTTTATTTTGAGCAACTCAAATGAAGATCAATAGATAGGATTACATTAAACTGAAGAGCTTCTGTGCAGCAAAGGAAACTATCAAGAACCTCAATAGAGAGCCCACAGAGTGGGAGAAAATTTTACCAGCTACTCTTCCGACAGAGGACTAATATCTAGACTATACAGAGAATTCAAGAAACTCACAGATAAGAAAACAAATAACCCAATCAAAAAATGGGCAAAGGATCTAAATAGACACTTCACAAAAGAAGAAATACAAATGGCCAATAAATGTATGAGGAAATGTACAATATCATTAGCAATCAGAGAGATGCAAATCAAAACTACCCTGAATTTTCACCTAACCCTAATTAGAATGGCAATCATCAAAAACACAAACAACAACAAATGCTGGTGAAGGGGTGGAGAAGTGAGAACCCTAATACATTGTTGGTGGGATTGCAGATTAGTGCAACCGTTACTTTGGAAAACAGTATGGAGGATTCTCAGATGAATGGGAATGAACCTACCATATGATTCAGCAATACCACTTCTGGGTATCTACTGAAAAGAATGGAAACCAAACTACCAGACCGATGCATGTGTATCTATGTTTATAGCCACACAATTCACAATTGCCAAACTATAGAACTTGCCAAGATGTCCATCAACAGATGAGTGGATTACAAAACTATGGGATATGTACACAATGGAATTTTACTCAGCCATAATGGAGAACAAAATCATGTCATTTGCAGGGAAATGGATAGAACTGGAAAACATTATGATAAGTGAGATTAGTCAGTCACAAAAAGTAAAAAAAAAAAATTGTATGTTCTCCCTAATATGCGGAAGCTAGGGAGAAAGTGGGAAATAAGAGGGACTCTAGACAAAGAAGGAAAAACCTTAGATGCGCAAAGAAGGTGACTTAACTGAAGATGATGGGGGGGTAGACACCCTAATGTTCATGATGTACTTTCACAAACATATCAATCACTAAACTGAACTTGAGAAGGAGGGAGGGAGAGGGAATGGGGCAGTAATTGGGGAAGGGTTAAGTGAGAAATGTGTGCATGTATGCCCTTACCAGCTTGTAACTAACAAAGATGTATGATTACAATGCACCAATAAAAAAAGACAAGCATCTGATAACAACACCAAGGTGAATTAGATGATTGTATTACCTGACAATTTTTTTAAATCAGCCATCATAAAAATAGTAGCTATAAGGAGGAACTATATTGAAATCATAGAACTGAAAAAAAGTAAATTTAAAAACTCAATTGGCAGTCTCAATGGTAGATATCACAGAAGACAGAACCAAGGAATTTAAGGAAAGATTACTAGAATCTACTCTATCTGGAGTTTATCTCAACTCTGAATAGAAAAGAGACTGGACAGAAAATGAACAAAATATCAGGGAATTTTGGGATAATAACAAATATATAACATTTTTATCATCAGAGTCTAGGAGCAAGATGAGAAAGAAATAGTAGAAACAGTGGTTGAAAACCCAAATTTAGTAAAAGAAATAATCCTATGGGAGAAAGATGTTGAGTGAACTCCTACTAGGATAAAGCTAAATAAACCCATATAACAAAATAAAACTTCTAAAAACTAAGTAAAAAGAAAAAAAAAAACCCTTGAGTTCTCACCTAAAAACATTAAATCCAGAAAACCTGGTGCAACGTGTGTGTGTGTGTGTGTGTGTGTGTGTGTGTGTGTGTTTGTGTGTATGTATGTGGTACTAGGGTTTGAACTCAAAGACTTTCTACCACTGAGCTGCACCCTCAGTTCTTTTTATTTTTTTTTTAAGACAGGGTCTCTATAAGCACTCAACCTGCTCTCTTCCTGTCTCCAACTTCCAAATGCTGGGATTACAGGAATGCACCACATCACTGTGACCAGCTAACAATCTTTCTCATGAACTGAAAAGAAATAATTATCAGTACCAAATCCTAATCTAGAGCCAGATAAGAGACTGATAAAGTGGGATAAAACAAAATATGTTCAAACAGTATGTTTTCTATAAGAAAGTTAAAATACAATGACATATATATGGAAAATAAATGGATGAGCTGGGCATAGTGGTGCATGCCTGTAATTCCAGTACTTAGGAGACTGAGACAGGATCATCACAGACTTGAGGACTGCCTTGGGAAATTAATGAGGCCTTGTTACAAAATAAAATATAAAATAGGGCTGCAGGTGTAGCTCAGAAGTAGAATTCCCCTGAATTCAGTCCCCAATACCACACACACAAAAAAAGAGAAGAAAGAAAGAAAATGGATTGAAAAACATAATATACCATATAAACATTAAATTAAAGAAAAAAAGAATGAGCTAGGTGCAGTGGTACACACCTGTAATCCCAGTACTTGGGAGGCTGAGATAGGAGGATAGCAAGCTTGAGGCCAGCCTCAGCAACATAGCAAGACCTTCTGCAACTTAGTGAGACCCTGTTTCTAAATAAAAAATAATAAAAAAATGGGCCTGGGAGTGTAGCTCAGAGGTAGAATGCCCCTGAGTTCAACCCCTAGCATCACACAAAAAAGAATGGCTATATTAATATAACAGACAGTAGATTTCACAGGAAACAAAATTCCTGAAGAGAAAGGGGTATATTCTATGATAATAAAAATGAAGCTAAGTAGCCGGGCGTGGTGGCGCACGCTTGTAATCCCAGCATTTGGGAGGCTGAGACCGGAGGATCCAGGTTCACGGCCAGCCTCAGCTACCTAGTGAGGCACTCCGCAACTTAGTGAGACCCGGTTTCAAAATAAAGAATACAAAATAGGGCTGGGGGAGTAGCTCGGAGGTAGAATGCCCCTGAGTTCAATCCCCAGTACCGCAAAAAAAAAAAAAAAAAAATGAAGCTAAGTATGTTGTTCAGTGGCAGAAAACTTGTCAAGTATGTGCAAGATTCCAAATTTAATCTGAGTACTGTGTATCAATCAAAATTCACAAAACATTATAATACTAAGTAGGTATGCACTAAATTACATGGCCTCAAAATATATGATGTAAAACTGAAAGAGTTGAAAGGAGAAATAGACACATAAATAGTCGGGGGCTTCAGCATCCTATTCTCTGCAACTCATAGACCTACTGGACAGGAAATCAGTAAGGATATACAAGAAGCAAGTTGATACAACCAATGAAAAAGTTCCAGTTGATATACATGGAACAATTTACCCCCAAATAGTAAAATACATTTTTTGAAGAACCCATGGAACAATCAACAAGATAGACCATATTCTGGGTGATAAACAATCTTAACAAATTTCGATCAATGAAAATCACAAGTATGTTCTTCTACTAAAATAGAATCTAAGTTGGAATAAATAACAAAAAGAAAACAGGAAAATATCAAAGCACTCTGGAATTAAACAACATACTATTATGTAATCCATGAGTCAAAGAGAAAATCTCAAAGAAAATTTTTAAAAAGAGAAGTCAATGGAAATGAAAATAAAACATATCAAAATGTAGATCATAGCTAAATTTTGCTGAGAGAAATGTACAAAAAATACAGGTCAAAATTCATGACAAAGTAATAGTGATCAAATTAGTATAGTACTGGTTTTAGAATAGGCCTTAGATTACATCATGGATTATTAAATATCATACCAAAATCAAACAAAAAATAAAAAATTGACAAATTGGATTTCAAAAAAATCTAGTAAACATATGGAAAAAAAATCTCAACAGCATTAGTCATTAGAGAAATGCTAATAAAGCTCACAATAAAGTAGCATTTGATACTTATTAGTTCAGCAGAAATTAGAAAGTAAGGCATACAATAGCATATGTAGAAGATGTGGAATAATCGGGATGCCCATGAGTTGTTCATGAGAATTAAAATGATATGACAATTTTGGGATTCAGTCAGTTACTCTAAAAGTTGAGCAGAGAATTACCATATTGCCCAGGAATTCCACTCCTGGATATATATGCTCAAGATAAATAAAAACTTATGCCCACACAAATACCAGTAAATGAATGTTCAAAGCAGCATTACTCATAGTGGTCAAAAAGTGGAAACAATCCAAGTATCCATCAACAGATCAAGTAATTAAAAAATTATGTATATCTCCATATAACATAATATAATATATACAATATAATATAATTTGGCTATAAAGAAGGACTGAATTGTGAAAGACTGCAGTGTGTGTTGACACAATGTAGTTTCTGCCCTGTGCTTCCAATGTCAAACTAAAGAAATTCAATAATCAGAAGTTAATGTCTGAGGACTCTCTTAAGGTAGACAAATGTCTCATCATCAAATCGGTGATGAACATGAATAGATAAAGGGGATTCCCACTGACCCTACATACTTTCCAGTAAAACCAAGCCAAGGGAACAAGCTTAGTGGAATCAGAAGGGAACAAAAAAAGAGTGAATATTGATACACACTACAAAGTATATGAATCTTAAAAATATTATTGTAAGTTATTATTATTAACTTCTTATTATTATTGTAAGCCAGACACAAAAATGCTACATATTATATAATTCCATTTACATGAAATGTCCAGAATAGGTGGTGTGTGTGTGCGTGCATGCATGCGTGCATGTGTGTATGTGTATGTGTGGTACTGGGGTTTGACCCCCAAAGACTTTCTACCATTGAGCTGCACCCTCAGATCTTTTTATTTTTTATTTTAATACAGGGTCTCGATAAGCACTCAACCTACTGCCTTCCTGTCTCAGCCTCCCAAGTACAGAGATTAAAGGTGTGTGCCACTACACTCAGCCCAGAATAGGTAAATCTATAGAAACAGACAGTATATTAGGGGTTTCCAGGAGTCAGAGGTGGGGAGAATGGGGAGTGACTGCTAATGGGTACAAGGTTTCTTTCTAAAGTGATATATTCTCTGAAATTGATCATAGTGATAGATGCACAATTATGAATATACTAATATCTACTGAAATGTACACTTTAAAGGGATAAATTTTATGGTATGTAAGCTATGTCTCAATAATGCTGTTAAATGGAAGTAAACATGATATCAATGTAATAGACTATATTAAATGATTCCGAATACCTGAATGTATTTTGTGCATACATAAAAGTAGTTGTTTAAAATGAAAAAAGAGACATCCAAATTGAATTCCATTCAAGCCATATCATTTTGAGCAAACATGCCGGGCACTGTTTTGGATACACAGAAATGAAGGAAAAAGTTTTAGCCTCAGAAAGCTTACATTCAATGGAGGAAAAGACATGGGTAAACATTTGTAATCCCAGCCTTTGTAACATAATTTCCTTCATTTATTCAGACATAGGAATACTACATAAAATTCCAGAAGTTAATGACAAAACTGTCATTAGAAAATCTACATAGATAGACCTTATTTTCTTCATGTCAAGCCCCACATAGCAGTTATAAAAAAAGCAAAATTAAAGCCTATTGTGAGACTTTTTGAAATAGGTCTTGATTCAAGTAAGCTATCATTCTTCTTGTTCCAATTACATACTTTTTACTAATACTTAAAAGACCTTTCCTTTAGGCAATTGTTTGTGAACTCGACCTGCTCAGCTTTCCTATATTAACTTGGAACAATCATTATTTCTAACTGTAATTCTTGACTAGGCTAATAATGTTTTGAATTAATTGACTAGCTTACAAATGTGAAAGGATCTACTTGATGAATCTGACTGGGCAATTTTCTGTGAGTCGTGTTGGCTCATTTAAAATTCTGTGAAGAATATAATGATTGACATAAAATCTTCCCTAAAGCAGCATTTATTTTGGAGATGCATTACCTTTTACTAGTGAACTTGGCAGCTTGACCTAATGTAAACTGATTGGAATTAACAATCACACAGCAAGCCACTGATGTCCATGCTGAGAGGTGGGTATTTGTGCAAATGCAGTTAATAATCTCTTGATAAATCACAAAATTGGAACTAAACATTATATAATCTGAGGTAGAAGAAAAGGAAATGCAGTGTGCATTTATTCATATTTTTCACTCTCACTATTTTCTATCCAATAGTTTGAGAGCATGTGTTAATAAATTTCATTTTTTTGCAGACCACAAAACTAATAAATGAATAGCAGCTCTCTGAAGACATTTAGTAGTAGCATAATGTACTGTCTGCTCTAGAATCAGCCAGCCTTAGTTTAAATCCTTCTCCTACCACTTAATAGTTCATTGACTTTGGACAATTCTCTATCCCTCTATGAGCCTTAGCTTCCTCATCTGCTCGTCTGTGTAGTGGAAATTGAAATAGAAATTATCACATGAGATATTGGGGAATTTTGAGTAAGATAATACATACAGGGTGTTTAGTGCCTGGGACTTTGAGGCACTCTTTAAATCTGTATCATGAATATAATAATCATCAGTTCCCTCAGAAGATAACTTGGACAAATAGCTGGGATATACAACTATCATAAGGATGAGTGTGGACCACAGAAACAATGCTGGAAACTGGGGTTTCCTCTCTCTCTCTCTCTCTCTCTCTCTCTCTCTCTCTCTCTCTCTCTCTCTCTCTCTCTCACACACACACACACACACACACACACACACACACACACACACACATTTTCCCAGCACTAGAGATTGAACACAGCGCTGTTCTACCACTAAACTATTCCTAAAGCCCTTTTTTATTCAGAAACAAGGTCTTGCCAAGTTACTGTGCTGGCCTCGAATCTCTGATTCTCCTGTCTCAGCCTCCCAAGTACTTGGATTACAGGGGAGCACCACTACATCCTGCTTGGAAACCAGGCTTTTTAAAAGCATCAATGGTCAAGAAAAAAAAAAAAAAAAAACAGATCACTAAATTAATTACAGATTCCAGAAGGCAAATCTCACTCATTATACATTATACTCTTTTAATGAACAGTCTTAAAGATACCTACATAGGTATTGCAACTACATAAAAGTACTCAATTGTCTCGTAAGGTAGAAGAAGCATTCTTCCCTTAAGCCAAAATTGACTGTCCTATATTATATGTATGCTATGTAATCAGAAATCAGTTAAGCTTGTTCCATTTGTTTCTATTTAATAAACTACTACCAAGTTTAGTAGCTTAAAAACTTTCTTTTTTTTTTACTCATTGTTTTAAGGGTCAGGGATTCAGAAAGTGTCCAAGTAGTAGGTTTTTTCCAATCACCTGGTTTTAATTCTTAAGGTTTATGAATGGATGGGTTAGTCATTCACATACTTAATGCCTTAAGAATTTTCAGTCTCTCACTCTCTTCTTGTGAAACTCATTTCCCATATAGTCTGGGTTTCTTAACAATCTGGTTGTTTCAAGTAATTTGTAATCTTTACATGGTAACTGGATTGCCCCAGAGATAGGTTCCAAGAGACAGGAAATGGATATTGCCAGGCTTGTAATGTCTGGACTCACATCTCGGCACAGTGTCACTTCTGCAATTTTCTTTCTTTTTTTTTTTTTTTTTTTTTTGCGGTACCGGGGATTGAACTCAGGGGCATTCTACCTTCGAGCTACACCCCCAGCCCTATCTTTATTTTGAAACAGGGTCTCACTAAGTTGCAGAGTGCCTCACTAGGTAGCTGAGGCTGGCCTCGAACCCAGATCCTCCAGTCTCAGCCTCCTAAATGCTGGAATTACAAGCTTGCGCCACCACACCCAGCTACTTCTGCAATTTTCTATTGTTCCAAGAACTCGGCAGCTTACCTGTCTTCAAGGGATGGTTATTGACCACACTCTTTTTTTTTTTTGTACTGGATATTGAACCCAGGGGCATTTTACCTCTGAGCTGCACCTTTAGTGATATTTTATTTTATTTTTTATTTAAAAACAGAGTCTCATTAAGTTGTGGAGGGCCTCACTAAGTTGCTGAGGCTAGCTGGGAACCCTTGATCCTCCTGTCTCAGCCTTCCAAGTACTGGGATTACCAGGCTCTTGACCATACTTTTCAATGGGAGAAGATTTAAGAATTTATATACATCTTTGATATACCACAAGACACACACCTATATTGATAATTATTTTCTTAGCTTTATAATTTGTTTGTTTAATTTATAAATTAAATATAAATTAAAATTTATATTACATACCACATTCCATTTTATAGATGCTGAAAGTCTCCTTTGGTTCTGAATTTCTTCAGTAACTCTTATTCTATTCAAGTATTATACATAGATAAAAACTTCCTTGAATGAGATGGAGACATATGCAATTATGTTCTCAAAGGCAGTTTTCAGTTCCAGAAAATAAAATAGGCCAGGAATAAAAAAGTCAATTAATTAAAACAGAAAAAATTGTGAGAGCAAATGAATTCTGTAACTAAAATATAGGTTTCCTATTGCAGATTATATCATGAGCTCATTATTTAAAAATAATTATTTGCATCCAGAGAACACTCATTTAAAGTCTTTGTTATTAACATAAAAATTGCTTATCCACCTAATTTATTTCTGTTATATGGCATCTATTTCCACATGAATCAGAAAGTGTTCCATGTGTTTCTTTTTTTTTTTTTTTTTTTTGGCGGTACTGGGGATTGAACTCAGGGGAATTCTACCTCCGAGCTATACCCCCAACCCCATTTTTTATTCTTTATTTTGAAACCGAGTCTCACTAAGTTGCGGAGTGCCTCACTAGGTAGCTGAGGCTGGCCGCGAACCTGGATCCTCCGGTCTCAGCCTCTCGAATGCTGGGATTACAAGCGTGCGCCACCACGCCCGGCTTTCCATGTGTTTCTTGCTAATAAGAATTGCTATTACTATTAAAATGTCTTATTGACAATGAAAAGGTTTAGATTCTTTTCCATAAACTCCAGAAAGAAGATAGCCCTGCTGGCATTTCCTTTTAGTCTCATAAAATTCATTTTAGACTTCTACACTCCAGATATATAAGATAATTCATCTGTGTTGTTGTTGTTGTTATTATTATTATTATTATTATTATTATTATTATTATTATTATTGGTGTATTGTAATCATACTTTGTGACAAAGTACAGAGTGATAGAGACATGCATGCTCACAGCACTCATTGTGCTTCCCTCCAGCTTTCACCCTGTTCCCTCACCCTCCCAGTTAACACTGTTTAGATTGGCATTGATAATTTTGGGTATGTACATCATGTCCAGTGAGGTGTTTCCTTCATTAAGTCTCCTCCCCCTCATCCGCTTCCCGCCTTTAGGTCTCTTTTATCATTCCACTAGGGTTTATTCTCCTTTGTCTAGAGTCCCTTTTATATCCCAAATTCTCTCTAGCTTGTACATATGAGGGAAAACATCCAAAATTTCATTTTCTTGTGTGTGGCTGACTAATCTCACTTAGCATAATATATATGTAAAAATAAGTTTGTAGTTTGTTAGCAGCAACAGGAAGCTTATATAGCTGGTGATGGCAAAGAAGATTACATGTATAAAACAATAGATATCAAATGAACAGTTGCTGAGTGGAATCAACAAGCTCACAATTCTGTAAAGATATTAGAGGTAAAATTACTTTGAACTTGAAGATGTCAACCCTTGGGCACCATAACCTATTATTGAAACCAAAGATATACATGTGGGGATGTAAAATGATACAGTTATTATAGAGGGTGATTTGTCAGAAAAGAATAAATTTCTCTCTAATTCTACTTTTTTGGTGTCTTCTCTAGAGACACCTTTGAACATATGTGTATGCTCACATCTAAAACAATTCATACTTCATAAGTAAAAGATGGCAACAAGTTAAGTTCTCACAAATCAGAAATGATGAATAATGACATATTTGTATAATAGAATAATATGAGGCAGTTAAAGGAGAAGAAAATGCATCTTGATTGCCTGATACATGAAAATATCCAAGGACTATGAGTCAATAGAAAAAGAGGATGAAGCTGGGTGTGGTGGTGCATGCTTGTAATCCCAGTACTTGGGAGGCTGAGACAGGAGGATATCAGGTTCGCAGCCAGCCTCAGCTACTTAGTGAGACCCACCAAAACTTAGTGAGACCCTGTTTCTGTTTCAAATAAAGAATAAAAAATAGAGCTGGGCGTGTAGCTAAGAGGTAGAATACCCCTAGGGTTAAATCCCCAGTACCGCAAAAAAAAAAAAAAAAAAAAAAAAAAAAAAAAAAAAAAAAAAAAAAAAAAAAAAAAAAAAAAAAAAAAAAAAAAAAAAAAAAAAAAAAAAAAAAAAAAAAAAAAAAAAAAAAAAGAGAGAGAGAGAGAATGAAAAATTACATCACAGATGTAAAAACATCTATGTATTTTTATGCATACTGTAAAGACAAAAGCTGACACAATGCCCTGCTTCCTACATCACTTAATACCTCGTTATCATAATAAGTAATGATAATTATAAAAATAACCAGGTAATTCTGACTGGTTCTATTCCTCAGGACAATAAAATCTTAAATATTTCCTATAAACCTGAAATACCTAACAAAGTTTTTTTTTTTCTTTATGCTGATGTCTGAAGATGTTTTCTGTGACATTTGTTAATATTGTAATTTTGTGAGAAATTTCATGTTTTCTGCCATGATCAGGCCTATGTAAACTGGCAATTCTGTAAATTTTTTTTAAATTTAAGTACATGTTTTGTTTGTTTGGGATGCCAGTCCATCTGAAATCTGACTTTCTTGCATTCACTGCCCATCAACTTTTCCCTTCCTTTTCTTAATGATTATGGTTCTGAATTTTCCTTTGATATTGAATGAAAATGTTTATAAATGCATAAACCATCAAGAAGTACATAACTAAAGTAATAACAGTACAGTAGTCAAATAGGATTTGAGTCTTTTGGCAATCTCTTATTATTTACTTATTTATTTATTGTATTACTAGAGATAGAATCCAGGGACTCACAGGTGAGGCAAGTGCTCTGCTCTTTCATTTTTCATAAGTGGATTTTATCAAATTAAAATGAATTCTAATAAAAACGTGCAGTATATTTTAAATATAATATTTAACTGTGTATGTTAAGCTACTTTTCCCCTCAGGTAAAAATGGAAATAGTGCTAATGAGATTTACTCTGTACTCTTAGTTGTCTCATCCTTCCTTTCCATTTCCATAAAACAGGAAATGGGAAGAAAAAAAAATTCTAAGGGAAAAAACTGTCAAATTAGCGTTTTCAAAGGAAACTGTTGAGTAGAAGCAAAAAATCCCATTGCCAACAATAGATGGAATCTGAATGAAGAAACCCAGCTGAGTGCAAGGAAAAGGTGTTCCTACAACACTTGCCTAATGAATTCCAGCTCTAGTTTAGCCTCGTCCATCCTCTGAAACCTTCCTCTAGATCATTCATTGTTATCACTGCTAATTCTTTAATTACAAAAATATTTTTTCCAAATTGAAGTTTTGTTGTGTTTCGTTTGTTTGTTTTTCAGTACTGGGGGTTGAACCCAGAGCCATTCTAACTCTGAGCTCTACCTCTAGCTCTTTTTATTTTTTGTTTTGAAAGGGTCTCACTTAGGTTGCTGAGAATCTTGCTAAGTTGCTGGCCTTGAACCTGCAATCCTCCTGTCTCAGCCTCCCAAGTATTGGAATGGCAGATGTGAGCCACCATGCCTGGCTGAACTATTATTAATGATAAATAAAGTATATAGTATATTGACTTCTGTAGACCCAGTGAGGAGAGAAAGGTTTTCCTGCCATTTCCTGGCTATGTGAATTTAGATAAATCCCTTAACTGCTCTTTTTTGGTAATCCTTAAAAGATTGTGCTTCTATTAAATATTTCTGGGAGGACTAAACCAGGTAGTGTGTTTAAAATATCTGTACGGAATCACTTAGTATATTACTCAAGGGCCTTAAATATTAGTCTCCTTCCTCTGCATCCCCCCATTAGTTAAAGATTTTACCTATAAAATGAACTGTAGTTGGACTAGCCCAAATGTCTAGAGTACAGAGAGGTTAAAGAACTTTCATAAAGCCAAGGAAGCAGTTGCAGAACTAGTATAAGAACCCAATTGATATAATTAAATTTGTTAAGCCAAGAATAATCTAGTGGTTTTGATGTATTTAGTCTCCTTCTCTTTCTTTCCTAAGGAAAGACAGACATTCTTCCCTAGCCCCCAAGGTTTCTTGGGTAGTATTAAGGATTAAATCCTATCCTAGGCTGCCTTACTCACACTCCAGCCAAGGAGATGATTCAGCTGCCGTGAAGGTCTGCTATAAGACAAAAAAGGTGAATACCAATGGAAAAGAAAGTGGTCTTTCTGAGCTTCTCAACCTTGATTGTTAATTGTAATGACAGGAGACTGATTAAGAACAACTTTCTCCACTTACCCCCTTCTTTCTCCCACTGACCTCCTGTTCTCTGTCCTTCTTCATTTTTAGCACAATCAATAAGCCTCTATGCCTTTACTATAAATTTGTGACCATCCCATAGGGTCTCTGAATGAAGCCCACTTTGGATATATGGGAAGTAGAGAGAGTGATAACTTTCATGTCTTCAAAAGTAATTACATTCTCATGTCTCTGAAAAAGTAGTACGTGCCAAAAATGTCACCTCTACAACTATTTACTCTTGAAATTTTGTTTTACTTTTTTTTCCAGCCAGTATCAACATAAAATAACAGCTCTCCTTTAAAGGAATTAAAATAATCTAGTCTGGGCGAAATGTGTGTAACCAGGGATTCAGGAACATGGATTAAAGTTACCATGAATAAAATGTTCAACCATGGAAGAGGTTACATGAACTCTTATAGTCATAGAAACAGGGTCTTTGCTGAGGCTGACCTTGAACCTACAATCCTCCTGTCTTAGCTTCCCAAATACTGAGATTACTACAATCATGTGCCACTACAGACCCACTCACCTAGGAGCAGGTTTGCAATACAAGATTTATGAAATTAAAAAAAAAAGATTTATGAAATTTCAGGCATGATGTAACAACTCACAAACTAGACATGGTGTTTTATGTTTCCCAAATAGCACGATACCTATAATGTTACCTAGTATAAGCTAAGGAGATATTTCCATTATTTTTGATTCCTTAATGAGGTTACTGTCAACCTTTTTGAGAGCCCATTTTTAATGTAAAATAAGACCATGCAAAAAGTGAAGTTAAATTAAAAGGCTCAAAAATAAAAATACTAAATTTGAATTTAGATTTTAAAAAAAGTTTAATTATGAAATCAGAAAGAAACTTACTGAGAACAAAATAAAATCATTATTTAAAATAACTTTTGATCAAATACTCCGATTATATAAACTTTGCTATATATCCTACGAATGAGAAAAATGGTAAAAAATTGAACGTAACATGTTTTTATTAATATTGGCATTGATATACTCAGTAAGAAACTATATTTTGTTTACTGTAGGAGAAAGTGAGTAGATATATAAATGCATGGGGAACCAGGGTTATTGTGAAGGAAGGAAGAATGACACAAGGGTGAAATAGAGGAAAATGAGGAAATACCCTGTGCTTTTACAATTCAATAAAAGGTATCAGTCTGAACAATAATTCAAGAAAACCTTAATTCTGTCTGAGGTAGGATAGAAGAAATAAATAGTAGAAAGTAGACATAAGGGAGAGAACAAGAAAAATGTAGCTTTAACATGGAAGCTTGTGATGAGGCATTTTAGACCCAAAAGTTTCTGAGAAATTTATAAGAGACCCTGAGCACTGTTAACCATTCTTAGGGTGGTGTCTATTCATCAGACAACACAGGTCACAGTAAAGAGGAATCTCCTTGGACGACCCAAGAAAGCAAGCTCCTCAACATTTTGGCATCCTTGAGAAGTTTAAATAAAATAGTACCTACTGATAAGACAGTGAAGGTCAGGACCTGGAAGATGACCAACACACCCTAAATCATCTTGTGACTACTAGATGGGGGTCATCCTCACAATGCCTTCTTCTGCCCACCCCTCATGAAGGTCCCATATAAAAGAAAAGACCTGAACTCCCAAAGGGCTTCTCTTGTGTTTTGGGGTGGCCTGCATTCTCCTTTGAATGTGAATATCCTGCTTTCTTAAATAAACCTCTTTGATGTCTCTGATTGGTGCATCCTGAAATTCTTTTCCTTCATGTAAGCCAAGGACCCCACTCATCTTGAGGTGAGAAATTAACTCTTTCCCCATAACATGTTCATTGAAAAGGTTTGGAAGCAATGCCATTCTAAGTACTTTGAGCTTGCCTTACTGTTTCTAAATAACTTTTCCCATTAAAAATAACTAAAGCTACTTGGAGAAGTCCCTAGTTCTCAGTCTGGGGCAGGTGAAGTATATGGTAGAAGTGGGACATTTTGTTGTGCGGTAACGAAGACTATGATTTGAAAAATCATTGAGACATTCCAGAAGGACATAGGATTTGAAGAGACATTTCTCCAGAGAAAATATACAAATGAAGAATAAATATCTGAAAATATACTCAACATTATTAGTCATTAGGGAAATGAAAATCAAAAGTACAGTGGTATACCATGTAACACACACTAGGATAGTTCTAATCTAAACAGTGGAAAATAACAAGTGTAGGCAAGGATGTGGAGAAATTAAAATTCTTATATATTTCTGGTGGGATTATAACATGGTATAGGCTTCTTTAGAAAACAATATGGCATTTACCAAAAAAGTTAAACATAGAGCTACCATATGATCCAAGAATTCAACTCTTAGGCATATAGCCAAGACTACTGGAAACAAATGTACATCCCAAAACACGTACATACATGCTCATAGCAGCATTATTTGTAATAGCCACAAAACAGAACCAACCAAAATGTCCAGTAGATGATGCATAGGTAAAACAAACTGATAGTATCTATACAATGTGATATTATTCAGCTATAAAATGGGATAAAGTACTGATACACGCTAAAACATAAATGAATAAATCTTAAAAACATCATACTAAGTGAAAGAATCCAGAAATAAAGGAGCACATATTGTGTGAATCCATTAATATGAAATATTCAGAATAGGCAAACCTATAGAGTCAGGAAATACATTATTGTTTGCTAGGAGCTACAGGGAAGAGTTAGTGGTTAGTGACTCTTTAGTAAGTAGATTGTGTTAGGAACACTGGATATCCACATGCAGAAGAATGAAAATAGAATCTTAGCTCACACCATATAAAAATTTAACTCAAACTGATTAAATACTGAAATACAAGACCCTAAACTATGAAGCTACTAGAAATAAACATAGGGGGAAAACTCCATGACATTGTTCTGGACAATAATTTTTTTGTACATGATCCTAAAAGTAGAGAAATGGAATTATATCTTGGTAAATGTTTTTGCAAAGAAAATAATAGTCACCAAAAGAGTAAAGACACAACCTACAGAATGGGAGAAAATATTTGTAAGCTATATATATCACTGGGGTTAATATCCAAAATATATAAAGAAGTAAACAAATAATAGCAAGATAGCAAATAACCTAATCATTAAATGTGCAAAAGACTTGAATAGACAGTTCTCAAAAGAAGAAGCTGGGCATGGTGGCACATACCTGTAATTCCAGTACTTGGAACACTGAGACAGCAGGATGGCAGATTGAAGGTCAGCCTCAGCAACATATGGAGATCCTTAGCAACTTAGTGAGACTCTGTTTCAAAATAAAAAAATAGGGAGCTGAGGGTGTGGATCTGATGTAGAATGAACCTGGATGTAATTCCCAGTAACTAACAGACATACATGACATGTAAATGACCAACAGATCTATGAAAACTGATCAAAATCACTGATAATGCAACATAAAACCACAATGAGCTATCCCCTCACATCTGCTAGAGTGATTATTATTAAAAAGACAAAAGATGAAAAGTGTCAGCAAGGTTATGGAGTAAAGGGAAACCTCACACACGTCACGGGAATGTCAAATCCTACAAACTGTATGTGAAACAGCATGGCTCTCTCTCTCAAAATATTAAAACTAGATGGAGCTGGGATGTAGCTCAGTGGTAGAGAGATTGCCTAACATTCACAAGCGCTTGTGTTCAATCCATCATCACTACAAAAATAATTAAATAAAACTAGAACTACCATATGATCTAGTAATCATAGACAGAATAAAATCAGTTATATCTAAGAGATATCTTCATTCCCTTGTTCATTGCAGCATTGTTGATAATAGTCAAGAGACATATTCAACCTAAGTATCCTTCAGTGGATGAATGGATTAAAAAGATAGTATACATATACAAATAGGTAATAATAATCTTTAAAAAAGAAGGGAATGTCAGGCATGGTGGTACATGCTTATAACCCAATACTTGGGAGGCTGAGACAGAAAGATTGCAGGTTTGAAGAAAGCCTCAACAAGTAGAGAGACTCTCATCAACCTAGTAAGATCCTGTTTCAAAAAATAAATATAGAGGTCGGGTATGGTGGTGCACGCTTATAATCCCAGCATTTGGGAGGCTGAGACCGGAGGATCCGGGTTCGTGGTCAGCTTCAGCTACCTAGTGAGGCAATCCGCAACTTAATGAGACCCTGTTTCAAAATAAAGAATAAAAAATAGGGCTGGGGATGTAGCTCAGAGGTAGAATGCCCCTGAGTTCAATCCCCAGTACCATAAAAAATAAATAAGTAAATAAATATAGAAATAAGATGGGGGTATAGCTTGGAGGTAGAATGCCCTTGGGTTCAATCCCCATTATTACATACGCACAAAAAAAGAAGAGAATGATGTCATTTTTTACAACATGGATGAACCTGGAAGACATTATGTTAAGTGAAATAAGCCAGACAGAGAAAAATAAAAGCATCATCTCATTCACATGTAGAGTTTTTTAAAAAGTTGATTTCATAGAAGTGAAGATTAGAATGGTGGCTACCAGGGACTGGAGTAGTTGATGAGAGCTGGGGAGATGTTGGTCAAAGGATGCAAAATTCCAGTTATAGGAAGAATAAACCCAAGAGACCTACCGAACAACAGAGTGACAACAGTTTTCAATATATTGTATCCCTGAAAAATGCTTGGTGGATAGAAAGTGGTCTTACCATGAAAATGTTAACTATGTGATATATATTAATATATTAGCATATGCATATGCTAATTAGCTAGATTTTGTCTTTCCACAGTGCATATATACTTCAAAGCATATTGTATATGATAAATATATATAATTTTATTTGTCAATATAAAATTATAATAAAAATAAAAAGATAATAGTCAAAATGATGAGTTTTAGATTAATTTTAAATTCATTTTTAAAGTCTTATAAAAAAGAGCAAGGTCTTACAATCAGACAGATCTGAGTTCATATCCATACTTTGTTGTCTCCTAGGTATGTGAACATGTGCAAGGGCTCCATTTCTGTGTCTGTTTCTTGCTTTGTAATATGGGCATTAATAAGCACTAACTCAAATCTGTTTTTGTTTTTGTTTTTTGCGGTACTAGGGATTGAACTCAGGGGCGTTCTACCTCCAAGCTACACCCCCAGCCCTATTTTTTATTCTTTATTTTGAAACCAGGTCTCACTAAGTTGCGGAGTGCCTCACTAGGTAGCTGAGGCTGGCCGCGAACCCAGATCCTCCGGTCTCAGCCTCCCGAATGCTGGGATTACAAGCGTGCGCCACCACGCCCGGCTTCTAACTCAAATATGGAAGGACACTTTATATGGGGCCCAGATATAACATTTGGGGTGTTTATAATATTTGTAGTACACATATTTCCTGTGTAAACTTCCTCTCAAAAGGTAAAGTTCTGGACCCAGCATGGTTGCCCACACCTGTAATACCAGTACTTGGGAGGCTGAGACAGAAAGATTGCAGGTTCAAGGACACCTTCATCAATGTAGTTAGGTTTTCAGCAACCTAGCAAGATCCTGTTCCCCCAAAATAAAAATAAAATTGGAGTGGGGGTGTAGCTTGTAAGTAGACTGCCCCTGGGCTTAAACCCTAGGACCAAAAAAAAAAAAAAAAAAAAAAAAACTTTCCGTATCCCTTATTTGGGCATTGTGCAGGACTGGCACAATTGTTCATTTTTTAACACATATGCTCTCTCTGTTTCCAAGTTACCACATCCTGATTTTTCTTTGAATTATGCTATTTGGTTAATTACTTCTCCAGCCCACTTATGAGTTCAAAAGCAGACCCATAGACCAGTGGAGCTAAATAGAAGATTCAGAAACAAATCCGCAATACTTACAGCCAATTAATTTTTGACGAAGGGCCCAGAAACATACACTGTATAAAAGATAACCTTTTCAACAAATGGTGTTGCCCAAACTGGATATCCATAAGTAGAGAAATGGAAATAAATCCTACCTTCTCATCTGCACAAGAATCAACTCAAGACAGAGCAGACCTGAAAATTAAACCAGAGACTTTGTAGTTATTTGAAGAAGGCATAGAATCAATGTTCCAACATATAGGCATGGATAAAAAACATCCTTAATAAGACCCCAAAGGAATAAGAAGATCAATACATGGGTTGCATTAAACTGAAGAGCTTCTGTGCAGTAAAGGAAACTATCAAGAACCTTAAGAGAGAGACAACAGATTGGGAGAAGATCTTTGCCAACTACTCCTCCAATAGAGGACTAATATCTAGAATATACAAAGAACTCAAGAAACACACCACAAAAAATAAAATAACCCAATGAAAAAAATGGGCAGTGAACTAAATAGACACTTCACAAAAGAAGAAATAAAAATGGTCAATAAATGTATGAAAACATGTTCAACATTATTAGCAATCAGAGAGATGCAAATCAAAACTACCCTGATTTTTCACCTAACCTCAATTAGAATGGCAATCTTTAATAACACAATAATAAATGTTGGTGAGGATGTGGAGAAGTAGGAACTCTGATATATTGTTGGTGGGATTGCAAATTAGTACATTCACATTGAAAAACAGTGTAGAGGGTCCTAAGAAGAATGGAATGAACCTATCATATGACCCAGCTATATCACTGCTGGGTATAGGGGTATACCACTCAAGAATTGAAACAAGACTACCAGAGTAATGCATGCATATCTATGCTTATAGAAGCACAATTCATAATTGCCAAACTATGGAATCAGCCTAGGTGTCCATCAATTGATGAATGGATTACAAAATTATGGGATATGTACACAGTGGAATTTTACTCATCCATAAAGAAGAGCAAAATTATGTCATTTGCAGGGAAATGGATGGAAGTGGAGAATATTATGCTAAGTGAGATTAGCCAGTCATAAAAAGTGAAAGGTCTGATGCTGTCCCCTCCTATATGGAAGCTAGGGAGAAATTGGGACAAAGGAAGGATTCCATACAAAGGAAGAGAAAACTTAGTGGAGTATGACAGGGGACTTACCTGAGGGAGGGAGGAGGAAGACTTGAAGAGGGAAAGACTTCAATGGACATGATGTACATACACAAACTTATCAATGCCAATCACAGGAAGGTGGTAAGGGGTAGGGAGTAGGGTGGGAACTGGGAGAGGGCTCAAGGAGTACCGTATGCATGCATGCTTCTATCACTCTGAACTTCAACAGGATGTATTATTACAATGCACCAATAAAAAATCAGTTAATAAAAAAGAAAGAAATCCAGATGCTTGGGTTTTAGGGCAGACTTAGATAAGGATCTCTGGAGTAAGAATTCCAGATATCAATATTTTTATGTGATTCTAATATGTAACAAGCACAGGGCCATATGTCACAAAAATGTGGTCTGGAAAGAAATATCAGCATTGAATGGGTACATTTTAGAAATGCAAAATTTCAGCCTTGTCCCAGATCTACTGCCCTAGAATCTACAATTTAGTTTTTGTATTTGCCTTTTTTGTGGTGCTAGGGATTGAACCCAGGGGCATTCTACCTCAGAGCTACACCCCCACTCCTATTTTTAATTTTTAATTTGAAGCAGGGTGGCACTAGGTTGCTGAGTGTCTCACTAAATTGCTGAGGCTGGCCTTGAACCTTCAAATCTCCTGTCTCAGCTTCCCAAGCACTAGGATTACAGGCATGCACTTCCATGCCCGCCAAGGAACTATATTTGAAAAGCACTGGTTTAGAACAATTGTTCTCAATTCCAGTTACATATTAATATTAGATATAAGATCTGATATTTGCATAGATTTCATAAGACAGGGAAATGGGATAAGCTTATGAGTCAGTAAAGAGTGCCCAAGGGAAGTGGAGTAGAGAAGGGGAAATGGAGAAAGCATATTGACTGATGCAAATAATCCAAAGATATGTCTGAATGCATTAAAGGTTAAAAAGGATCACATTTAATATATATTTGTCACTTTGTGTTAGCCATCTTCCCAGAAAATCCCCAATGATCCATACTTCCTGGTATTCAGACTTTTGTATAGTTCTTCTGGCTCAGCCTCTTTAAGAGCTGGGACTACATTCATACTCCACATTGCCCAGCATCCATAATTATTTTAAAGAAATTATACCTTGTACAGAAAGGGATAGTGAAAGTATAAAATGAAAATATACTGATTGATCACTACATACATACAGGTAGGGGAAAAAAAAAACCTACCAAGCCACAAACAGACTATTGTTTTTTATAGAAAAGACATGATGATTCAGATGGTGGAACAAAGAACAAAGAGGAAGAGCCAAGGGTCATTCTCAGGTAGTAGGACTGAGCCCTATTCAAGAAACTGGCAACATGTGCCTGGTTGAATTTCAGAATTGCTGTAGTCCAGTGATTCCTCTGTGCTTCCATTCTGTACTGAAGTGTCTACAGCAGTTATCCTATACTTCTATTCAGCCATTGTATATGGGGGTATAGAGGGGCATATAACTATTTTGTGTGTGTGTTTACAGATTCTCAAACTAAGGGAAACTGTACTAGAAGATATGGACTGAAGAAACCACACCTAAAGAACTTCACTTACACCTACATCTGATCTAAATGATGAGATTCTGAATTTTTATTCTATCTGTTATTGTAATATGATGTATTTTGGCTAGAAATGAATGTATATTGCATATGAGAAGGATATAAAATATCATGGCCAGAGAATTTACCGTGGCATATGAAAATTTTCAAATATAGGTGCATAAACACACACACACACACACCATATATACCAAATGCTTTTCTTACAGCAGTGTGATTGATTACACTCTTCCCACAAATAAGCAAAAAAAAATAAGCAAGATTTCCCCTCTTTTAGTGTGGTCAGGGGATTGTGGATGCTTCAACCAACAGAGCACATTAAAAAAATATTTTGTGACTTCCAAATCTGGGTCAGAAAATATTACACCTTAATCTGTCTCTATCACTCAGGGAATATCTGCCCTTGGATACTCCAGATGATGCCAACCTCCAATTTATGGACCTTCTAGCTCCACATTTTAAGGCAGAGACAGGATCTTCCGTGTGTGTGTGTGTGTGTGTGTGTGTGTGTGTGTGTGTGTGTGTGTTATACCAAAGATTCAACCCAGGGCCATTCTACCTCCAAACTATACCTTCAGCCCTTTTTATCTTTCATTTTAAAACAGAATCTCATTAAATTGCTGAGACTGGCCTCGAACCTGTTATCCTCTTGAATCAGCATCCCAAGTACTGGGATTACGGGTGCATGCAACTGTGCCAAGAGAGCTCATCCTCTTGTGCTCTATCCAAATTCCTGACCCATAGAATACTTGGCATAATAAATGGTTGTTTTACCTCACCCTGCTATGGATGATTTGTTACACAATCATAACAACAGAATATAGTTCTTAACAGTTTGTTTCTTTGTGGCATCTGGAGTTGAGACTATAGGAAGTAAGGTTGACTCTGTAATTTTCAGTTGTAATAAAGGGTCTTATTAAATTCTCTACTCATTACTCAAATACAATCATACAGGGAAGCCAAAGTTATTTCAACATAATTACTAGTTTGGTTTGTGATATTCTTGAGAGAAAATGTACATAAATAATTAAAGATTTAGTTGAAATGACTTTGTCTTTCAGGTAATGCAAGAATGGTAGAAATAAAGATATTATTTTTATAAGGAAAGATCTAAGCAAAATAGGTGACAATGCCAGAATATGAAAGCAAGAGTGAAGCTTTCTTTCAATAATTTATGATGATTATATAGATGAAAGGAAATGTACAAGGAGCTTTTTTGTTTGTTTCTTTTTCCATAGAGGGCAGGACATGAGGGAACATGGTAGAAACTGGAGCAGCAGGAATTTGGGTCAGAAATGAAGAAGCATTGCCTGACTATTAGAGATGAGAAATACTGAATATGTTATTAAGATATATTCTGTCACCTAATAAAATTTAAAGAAACATTCACATAACTCTCTAATTGAAAATTACCTCCAGAATCTATAAATCTGGAATTTTTTAAAGGATATTGCATTTAAAGAATTTGTTGACAAGCCAGGTGTGATGGTGCTCACTTGTAATCCCAGTACTTAGGAGGCTGAGACTGGAGGACCACAGGTTCAAACAGCCTCAGCAGCATAGCAAGATTCTCAACAATCTAGGAAGATCTTGATTCAAAATAAAAAAATAAATTGTTCCAAATGAATTTAAGGACTGATTTTTCTATATCTGTGAGGAGTGACTTTGGTAATTTCATGGATATTGCATTGAATCTATAGATCATTTTTGGGAGAATGACCATTTTGATGATATTTATTCTGCCTATCCAAGAGCATGGAAGATCTTTCCATCTTCTAAGGTCTCCATCGATTTCTTTTTTCAACTTTTTATAGTTTTCCTTATAGAGATCTTTTACCTCTTTGGTTAGGTTTATCCCTAAGTATTTTATTTTTCGGGGTGCTACTGTGAGTGGAATTGTTTTCTGGATTTCTTTTTCAGTGGATGGAATGGTTTTCTGGATTTCTTTTTCAGTGGATTTATGGTTGGCATTCAGGAAAGCTTCTGATTTTTTAAGATTGATTTTGTATCCAGACACTTTGCTGAATTTGTTGATCAGTTCTCTAAGTTTTTTGGTTGAGTTTGTTGGGTCTTCTAAGTATAGTATCATGTCATCTGCAAAAAGGGATAGTTTTAGTTCTTCTTTCTCTATTTTTACCTCTTTGATTTCCTTCTCTTGCCTTATTGCTCTGGCTAGAGTCTCAAATACTATATTGAACAGAAGTGATGATAATGGACATCCTTGTCTTGTTCCTGTTTTTAATGGGAACTCTTGCAGTTTTTCTCCATTTAATATGATGTTGGCTGTGGGCCTATTGTATATTGCCTCTATGATGTTGAGGTATGTTCCTTCTATTCCGATTATCTGCAGAGCTTTTAGCATAAATGGGTGTTGGATCTTGCCAAATGCTTTTTCAGCATCAATTGAGATGATCATGTGATTTTTGTCTTTGATTCTGTTTATGTGGTGAATTACATGGATTGTTTTTTGTATGTTGAACCAGCCTTGCATCCCTGGAATGAACCCGACTTGGTCATGGTGGATAATTTTCTTGATATGGTTTTGAATGTGCATTGCTAGTATTTTATTCAGCAGTTTTGCATCTAAGTTCATCAATGATATAGGCCTATAGTTTTCTTTTCTTAGCTATGTTTATTTGGCTTTGATATTAATATGATGTTGGCTTCATAGAATGTGTTTGGGAGGGTCCTATTTCTTCTATTTTATGGAATAGTTTGAGGAGTGGAGTATTGGGATTAGCTCTTCTATAAATGTTTTATAAAATTTACTTGGAAAACCATCTGGCCCTGGGCTTTTGTTTGATGGTAAACTCTTTATTGCTGTTTCCATCTCTCTGTTATTGGTCAGTTTAAGTTTTCTATATCATCTTGACTCAATTTAGGAAGGTTATTTGTGTCTAGAAATTTGTCAATTTCTTCTAGATTTTCCATTTTGTTGGAGTATACTTTGGAAAACAGTATGGAGGATACTCAGACAAGTGGGAATGAACCTACCATATGATCCAGCAATACCTCTTCTGGGTATCTACCCAAAAGAACGGAAACCAAACTATTAGACCGACACATGTGTATCTATGTTTATAGCTGCACAATTCACAATAGTCAAACTATGGAAGCAGCCAAGATGTCCATCGACAGATGAATGGGTTACAAAACTATGGGATATGTACACAATGGAATTTTACTCAGCTATAAAGAAGAACAAAATCATGTTCTTTGCAGGGAAATGGATGCAACTGGAAAACATTATGTTAAGTGAGATTAGTCAGTCACAAAGAGTAAAGAATCATATGTTCTCCCTAATATGTGGATGCTAGGGAGAAAATGGGGCATAAGAGGAACTCCAGATGACAAAGGAGAAACCCTAGATAAGTAAAGAAGTTGACTTAACTGATGGTGATGGATGGGGGTGGAGACACCCTAATGCACATGATGTACTTCCCCAAATATATGCAAGTCAATCACTAAACTGAACTTGAGGAAGGGGTTAAATGAAAAATGCATGCATATATGCCTTTATCAGCTTATACCTAATAAAGATGTATGATTACAATGCACCAATTAATAAAAAAATTAAAAAAAATAAATAAAAAATAAAGGTTGAAACAGGAGAATCACAATTTCCTGGTCTGCCTCAGAAACTTACCAAGGTCCTCTGCAATTTAGTGAGCCTCTATTTCAAAACAAAAAATAAAATAAGGCTTGTGGTGTAGCTCAGACATAGAATGCACCTGGATTAAAATCTTAGTACCAGTGTATATTTTTGGCTCCTTTGTCAAAAATCAGTTGACTGTAAGTCTGTGGGTCTGTTTCTGAGTCTTCTATTCTGCTCCATTGGTCTCTGTGTCTGTTTTTGTGCCAATACCATGCTGTTTTTATTACTGTGGCTTTGTAGTAGAGTTTGAAGTCAGGTATTGTGATACCTCCTGCATGGTTCTTGTTGCTAAGAACTACTTTGGCTATCCTGGGCTTTTTGTTTTTCCAGATGAATTTAAGGACTGATTTTTCTATGTCTGTGAGGCGCGCTCTTGGTAATTTCATGGGTATTGCATTGAATCGGTAGATCAGTTTTGGGAGGATGGCCATTTTGATGATATTTATTCTGCCTATCCAAGAGCATGGTAGATCCTTCCATCTTCTAAGGTCTTCATTGATTTCTTTCTTCAACTTTTTGTAGTTTTCCTGATAGAGGTCTTTTACCTCCTTGGTTAGGTTTATCACTAAGTATTTTATTTCTGGGGGTGCTATTGTGAGTGGAATTGTTTTCTGGATTTCTTTTTCAGTGGATTTATAGTTGGCATACAGGAAAGCTTCTGATTTTTTAAGATTGGTTTTGTATCCAGACACGTTGCTGAATTTGTTCATCAGTTCCATAAGTTTTTTGGTTGAGTTTATTGGGTCTTCTAAGTATAATATCATGTCGTCTGCAAAAAGGGATAGTTTTAGTTCTTCTTTCCCTACTTTTACCCCTTTGATTTCCTTCTCTTGCCTTATTGTTCTGGCTAGATTCTCAAGTACTATATTGAACAGAAGAGGTGATAAAGGACATCCTTGTTTTGTTCCTGTCTTTAGTGGGAACTCTTGCAGGTTCTCTCCTTTTAATATGATATTGGCCGTGGGCTTATTGTATATTGCCTTTATGATATTGAGGTATGTTCTTTCTATTCCGATTCTCTGAAGTGCTCTTATCATGAATGGATGTTGGATCTTGCCAAATGCTTTTTCAGCATCAATTGAGATGATCATGTGATTTTTGTCTTTGATTCTGTTTATGTGGTGAATTACATGGATTGTTTTTTGTATGTTGAACCAGCCTTGCATCCCTGGGATGAACCCGACTTGATCATGGATATAATTTTCTTGATGTGGCTTTGAATGCACATTGCTAGTATCTTGTTTAGCAGTTTTGCATCAACTCAAGGTGGATCAAAGACCTGGAAGTTAGGCCAGAGACCTTGCACCTACTTGAAGAGGGCATAGGACCAACACTTGAACACATAGGCACAGGTAAAAACTTTCTCAACAAGACCTCAAAAGCACAAGCACCCCTCGGGAAGATCAATACATGGGATTGCATTAAACTGAAGAGCTTTTGTGCAGCAAAGGAAACTATCAAGAACCTAAACAGAAAGCCTACAGAGTGGGAGAAGATTTTTGCCAGTTACTCTTTGGATAGAGGTCTAATATCTAGGATATACAAG
>PVLC010010835.1:38806-49181 GCA_004027655.1 Graphiurus murinus
CAGCTAAGAAAGCAAATAACCCAATCAAAAAATGGGCAAAGGATCTAAACAGACACTTCACAAAAGAAGAAATACAAATGGCCAATAAATGTATGAGGAAATGTTCCACATCATTAGCAATCAGAGAGATGCAAATCAAAACTACCTTGAGATTTCACCTAACTCCAATCAGAATGGCAATCATAAAAAACACAAACAACAATAACTGCTGGCGAGGATGTGGAGAAGTGGGAACTCTAATACACTGTTGGTGGGATTGCAAACTAGTGCAACCACTTTGGAAAACAGTATGGAGGAACCTCAGATGTATGGGAATGAACCTACCATATGATCCAGCAATACCACTTCTGGGTATCTACCCAAAAGAATGGAAACCAAACTATCAGACCGATATATGTGTATTTATATTTATAGCTGCACAATTCACAATAGCCAAACTATGGAAGCAGCCAAGATGTCCATCGACAGATGAATGGATTACAAAACTATGGAATATGTACACAATGGAATTTTACTCAGCTATAAAGAAGAACAAAATCATGTTATTTGCAGGGAAATGGATGCAACTGGAAAACATTATGTTAAGTGAGATTAGCCAGTCACAAAGAGTAAAGAAACATATGTTCTCCCTAATATGAGGATGCTAGGGAGATGATGGGGCATAAGAGGGTCTCCAGATGAAAAAGTAGAGACCCTCGAAAGCAAAGAAGTTGATTTAACCGAAGGGGTTGGACGGGGGGGCACACTAATGTATATCAAGGTTACTCACTAAACTGAACTTGAGAGGGAGCGGGGTGGGAATTTGCGGAAGGGGTCAAATGAGAATTGTGAGCACATATATCATTATCAATTTGTACCTAACAAAGATGTATGCTTACAATATATGAATAAAAATAAAAATTAAAAAAAATAAAATCTTAGTACCACAAAAAATAAAATAAATAAAAAGTGCTGGGAGTATAGCTCAGTGGTAGAATGCCCCTGGGCTCAATCTTTAGTACCAGAAAGGAAAATAAAATAATTTATTGACAAAATAACTTTTAGGTGAGGACATTGGTTGCCTCATAGATTTTTGCAATGATCATCTGTTCTCACACATCCCAGTCCATTATGGAAATAGTTAATTAATTTCATGATGCCTGGTATGGTAGAAAACACAGTATGTACAGTGTCTTTTTCATTGACTAGCTCTGTGACTCTATTTCAGTCATTTAGCTTGTCAAAATGTTAATTTTCCTATATATAAAACACAGCATATATCTGCCCTCTTGCCTTACAGGGTTGTTGTGCAAATCAAAGAAAATAATGAATGTTGTATACCTGGCATATAGTGCATATAAAAGGAAAACTGCTTGTGGACTAGAATGGAAATTGTCTTCATGTGGTCTGAAAACAATTTATTGATTATTAATATATGATCCTTAAGACACTGTAGATGGCATCTTGTACAAACTCACATGCAGTATTTTAAACTCCTTTATCTTTTCTTTTTTTTTTTTTTTTTTTTTTTTTGCGGTACTGGGGATTGAACTCAGGGGCGTTCTACCTCTGAGCTATTCCCCCCAGCCCTATTTTTTATTCTTTATTTTGAAACCGAGTCTCACTAAGTTGCGAAGTGCCTCACTAGGTAGCTGAGGCTGGTCGAGAACCCGGATCCTCAGGTCTCAGCCTCCCGAATGCTGGGATTACAAGCGTGCGCCACCACGCCCGGCTTCCTTTATCAAATTTGCATACTGAGAAGAACACAGATTTTAGACTCTGAGAATATGAACCTGACCCTTATTATCAATGTGATTTAGAGAATGTCAAATATCATCTGTCATCTGAAAATTTAGGATAAGAACAATAATATATAATTTACAGGGTTAATGGTAGGTTTTAAGTAATATAACACATCTAAAATGCCTTTTCAGCTATGTAATGAATTTGATTTATAGTTTCCCTAATATTTCAGAGATGGTTAGTGAGCATGATGCTGGTTAAAGCCACTTGCTCCATTGGTAGAGATGTCTTTGTTGAGAGGGTCTTCTGAGCATAACAAAATTTACTGTCCTATAACTACCAAATATTGGTCTTTCTTTTGCCTCCTGGGGTAACACTGAGTAAAAATATCACTTCCTCCATAACACAGTACTTCAAACTATTTGAGACAGTTATCAAGTCTCTTTAGGATTTCTTTTCAAGACAAAAATATACACTTTCCTCAAAAGTACCTTATGTAAAAGGAATTATCTAGATTTTCTCCTAGAATCTTTCCAAAATGTGGTATCTAGTATGGAGCATGACTCTCTGGAAGTGTTAAGGGACCATACTTTACTTCCCTTGAACTTGACTCTAAATACTTTTGTTTGTGTTTATATTCATGTCATATATTTCACCAGTAATTACAGTACATTCAGTAAATGCTTGTTTCATGGTGTGCACTATACTTATGATCTTTTAATAATTCTATGAAGCCAAAAATTGTTTTCCCTATTGTAGAGATAGTTAAGAGTTAAGCACATGATCAAATCCAGACATTCACAAAGGCAACAATGTGTGAAAAAATAGGTTATTCCTGTATATTTTTGCCTGAGGCCTTTCCATAGAAGTTCAAGAAATGTCAATTCCCTGTCCCACATATTTAGATGAATTTCCTTCTATTTACAGCTAAAATTTTGTCATCTTGATTTGTGAATATTTTTCAGCACTATCAAGATATCTGAGCACGAGGCATGGTGGCACATGCCTGTAATATCCATACTTGGGAGCCTGAGACAGGAGAACAGTCTTAGCAACATACTGAGACTCTCAGCAACCTTGGGAGTGTAGCTCAGAGGTAGAATGTTCCTGAGTTAAATCCCCAGTAAAATACTCTCTCTCTCTCTCTCTCTCTCTCTCTCTCTCTCTCTCACACACACACACACACACACACACACACACACCCCTACCTGAAAACCCATTATTGTCTGTAAATAGTTGAAGTTTATATAATTAATATGTATTCTGCCCATGTACTCATCAAGTCCATTGATAAAATAGAATTGACTGGGCAGACTATTAGATAGCCCTTCTCTATTGTTCAGGAATTGATATACTATAGGTCTGATTATTCTACACTGTAAATCCCATTTAAATGCATTTTTATCCAGAATATATTTGTTCATCAAGCCCACTACAATAACATGAGGAATTTTATCAAATACTTTTTATCAAATACCAGGTTAGAATTAGATAAGTGATAACTATGAAGCACTTGTTTTTGGGGTGTGTGTGTGTGTGTGTGGTGCTGGAGACTGAGCCCAGTGGCATTCTACTTCGAAGGTATACCTCCAGACCTATTTTTATTTGGAAAAAGGATCTCACTAAATTGCCAAGAACCTCACTAAGTTGCTGGGACTGGTTTTGAACCCACAATCCTCTTGTTTCAGCTTCCCAAGTACTGGGATTACAGGCACACTCCATCAAACCCAGCTAGCACTTCTTATTTCTGAGCTAAAGACATGTTGATTTATGGTCAAACAGAGAAAAACTTTTAAAATGAAAAACTATAAGAGAATAAGCACTGTTTCTATAATGTAATAGAACAATGCTTATAAAATATTGAATTCCAGATATGAAATTCATTTTATTATACAATGATATTATAATTATTATAGGCTATAATCTGAATTCAGTGAAAATTCTGTTATAATTTTAACCATGTTTAGAAATTATAGGTGTGGGAGGCAATAACAATTTTTACTTTGTGACACTTTCATAATGATACTAAAAATATTTTCAAAAAGTTAGCAGCATTATAAAAATGTGAAAATTCATGCAATTATGAAAAACTTGCTACCAAAATGATTAAATATTTTACTGTTGCATAGGTTTAGATTAAGTATCCCAGAACTTTTACCTTTCAGAATTTGTACTCATTTTGTCTGGACTAATTTATATCCCACTTGGATAGTCATTCATTCATCCATCTAGCAAATAAATTGCATTTACAAATAGTGTTTTTGAGTTTGGAAAGGCTTATAATATATTAGACCCAATTTCTACATCTACTGAGTGGCATGGATATCCTATAATTCAATAAAGGAGAGGATATGTATAAATTATTTAAAGTAGATTATGATAAATTCCAGAGAAGTATTTCAGATAGAAGAGAAAAAGATCAGTTTTGGCAAAGATAATCAGCAATTTTTCATGGAACAGGTTGAATATAAACTGGGTTTGGATATCTAGTGATATTTCAATATTTCAAGATGTGATGGATGGTGTTTACCCATTACAATTCATTTTACATTGGAAGGTGTTTATTTAAGTCCTAAAAGTAGCAGAGGGAAAATATGATCCCATTCTTGGCCAAGGATAGAATAGTACCTTAATTAAACACAGGGAATACCAAAGCAATATCTTTTTGAACACCTGGTTTTGTCCTAGATATTGTGCTATAAAGTGGGTTTGCAAAAGAAAACAAGAAATAATTCTTGCTCTAAGGAATTTACAATCTTGTGATAACTAAAGACATTCTTGCAAGATATGAAATTAAAATATTTAAATACATATATTCCCAAACCTCTACCCACACTGGACACGCCATCATTTCAATATTGGCCAACCTTAGTGTGGTACTCTAGGGATATGGGCTTTTCCTGAAAGGTTGTCAAATAAACCAAATCAGGAAGTAGAAAAACATATCATGTAAAAACTCATTGCTACAGATCAAAACAGAGCCAGAATATAAGGTTTGATTTGTTTTTAGTTTAAATTGAAACTACAGTAAGAAGCAATAATGAATGTTAGAGATAGTTTTATTTTAGATGGTGAAGGACCATGAACTACAGTAATTTGTCACATAATGTTCATGAATGAAATAGAATTTCTTTAATTCCTATATGATCACTGCATAAAACTATAGTTCCTCACACTTCTGTTTTGTGGTAGAATTTCTAAAAAATCGTTAACTTATGTGATATAAATATTTTGTCAAACAATATTGAAAATATCATATTCCCTTCACACCAAAGTACCTATGTCCAGTCAGAAAATAGAAGCCACTATAGCTATTTTGCCTTCTAATTTAAAATTAACTAATTTGCATTTCATAAGCTTTTTTTTTTGGAAATGAGGATTAAACCCAGGAGCATTCTAACTCTGAACCACATTACCAATCCTTTTTATTTATTCTTTAGCTTTTTTGAAACAGGGTCTCATTAAGTTAATTGTATTCTCACTAAGTTGCTGCTGAGGCTGACTTTGAATTTGAGATGCTCCTGTCTCAGCCTACAAAGTACTGATATTACAAGCCTGTGCCTGGATAATTAATATGCATGTTAAAGGACATATGTACTGTAGGTATTTTTGTTTTGTTTTGCAGTGCTTTGGATTGAACCCAGAGCCTGTGTAGGCTAGGCAAGCATTCTGCCTCTGAGCTACACCCCAAACCTCTATAGATTTTTTGAAGAAAAAAAAATTCATGCAGGGACTTAACAAATATGAGTGACAAACTGAGGATCCAAAAATGTCTACCATTAGCAGAAACAGAAACTGCTGCCATATCTGTGCTGAGATAAACAGAGGAAACAGTATCATTGAACATCAGGAGTTGATAGTAGAAGTTGGAACTGTATTAGATCAGCTTGGTGAGAAATGAAGCTGAGACGGAAAGACCAGCTAGAGAGATGTAAGCAGAGGAGCTGCTGCTTTTACTGGAGACACAGTCCAAAGCAGAGTCAGAGGAGAAGAAAGATCTTGTCTTCTCCCCTCCTGTTTTTCAACATTGTCTTCAAATACCTGAATTTACTCTGATGTCACAAGGAACTGGACAGGGAGAAATGTAGTTCCTTGTGATGCAGAAAAGGGCAGAGACAGATTGGGAGGGATCTGAGAGCAGAAAGCACAGGACCACTTTAAACATTTCAGATATCTTATATTCACAAAATAAATAAATTTTCACACTGAACAAATGTTATATAAACATATAGTTGGATTCTACAAGGTTATTTGATAACATACACATTGTAATGCAATTCATCTGTTTCCATACATATCATAATCATCTTCACATGTCACCAATGGCAAATCATCTTATTTATTTATTTTTTATTGGTGCATTGTAATCATACATCTTTGTTAGGTACAAACTGTTAGAGGCATGAATGTACATATCTCTCTTTTAACCCTTCCTCAATTCCTGCCCCATTCCCTCCCACCTCCCTCCTTCTCATGTTCAGTTTAGTGATTGAATTTCAAATGTTTGTGAATGTATATCCTGTGCATTAGGGTGTTTCCCTCCTCCTCCCCAATCACCTTAAGTTAAGTAATCTTCTTTGCTCATCTAAAGTTTCTCTTTCTTTGTCTAGATTCCCCCCCCCCCCCAGGACTCACTTTCTCCCTAGCTTCCACATATTAGGAAGAGCGTATGATATTTTACTTTTTGTGACTGACTAATATCATTCAACATAAAGTTTTCCAGCTCCATCCATTTATCTGCAAATGACATAATTTTGTTCATCTTTATAGCTGAGTAAAATTCCATCGTGTATATATCCCATAGATTTGTAATCCATTCATCTGTTGATGGACATCTTGGCTGATTCCACAGTTTGACAATTCTATAAACATAGATACACATGCATTAGTCTGATAGTTTGGTTTCCATTCTTTTGGGTAGATACCCAGAAGTGGTATTACTGGATCATATGGTGGGTTCATTCCAAATCATCTGAGGACCCTCCATACTGTTTTCCAGAGTGGTTGTGCCAATCTGCAATCCCACCAACAATGTATTAGGGTTCCCACTTCTCCACACCCTTGCCAGCATTTGTTGTTGTTTGTGTTTTTGATGATTGCCATTCTGATTGGAATTAGGTGAAATCTCAAGGTAGTTTTGATTTGCATCTCTCTAATTGCTAATGATATAGAACATTTCCTCATACATTTATTGGCCATTTGTATTTCTTCTTTTGTGAAGTGTCTATTTAGATTCTTTGCCCATTTTTGATTGGGTTATTTGTTTTCTTAGCTGTGAGTTTCTTGAGTTCTCTGTATATTCTAGATATTAGTCCTCTATCAGAGGAGTAGCTGGCAAAAAACGTCTTCCACTCTGTAGGCTCTCTGTTGAGGTTCTTAATAGTTTAATTTGCTGCACAGAAGATATCCAGTTTAATGTAATCCCATGTATTGATCTTCCTTTGAGTTGCTTGTGCCTTTGGTGACTTGTTGAGAAAGTTTTTACCTGTACCTATATGTTAAATTGTTGGGCCTATGCCATCTTCAAGTAGCTGCAAGGTCTGTGGCCTGACTTCTAGGTCTTTGATCCATCTTGAATTGACTCTTGTGCTGGGTGAGAAAGTGGGGTTTATTTCCATTTTCCTGCATATGGTTAACCAGTTTTTCCAAAATCATTTGTTGAAGAGGCTATGTTTTGGCTCCATTGTCAAAAATCAATTGACTGTAAATGTGTGGATTTGTTTCCGAGTCTTCTATTCTGCTCCATTGGTCTATGTATCTGTTTTTATGTCAATACCATGCTGTTTTTATTACTGTGGCTTTGTAGTATAGTTTTGAGTCATGTATTGTGATGCCTTCTGCATGGTTCTTGTTGCTAAGAACTACTTTGGATATTCTTGGCTTTTGTTTTTCCACATGAATTTAAGGACAGATTTTTCTCTGTAAGGAGGGACCTTGGAAATCTAATGGGTATCATACTGAATCTGTAGATCACTTTTAGGAGAATGTCCATTTTGATGATATTTATTCTGCCTACCCAATAGCATGGAGGATCTTTCCATCTTCTAAGGTCTTCTTTGATTCCTTTTTTTTCAACTTTTTATAGTTTTTCTTATAGAGGTCTTTTACCTCTTTGGTTAGGTTTATCCCTAACTATTTTATTTCTGGGGGTGCTATTGTGAGTCGAATTGTTTTCTGGATTTCTTTTTCAGCGGATTTATGGTTGGCATACAGGAAAGCTTCTGATTTTTTAAGATTGATTTCGTATCCAGACATTTTGCTGAATTTGTTGATCAGTTCTCTAAGTTTTTTGGTTGAGTTTGTTGGGTCTTCTAAGTATAGTATCATGTCATCTGCAAAAAGAGATAGTTTTATCTCTTCTTTTCCTATTTGTACACTTTTGATTTCCTTCTCTCACCTTATTCCTCTGCCTAGCATCTCAAGTACTATATTGAACAGAAGTGGTGATAATGGACATCCTTGTCTTGTTCCTGTTTTTAGTGGGAACTCTTGCATTTTTCCCCATTCAATATGATGTTGGCTGTGGGCCTATGGTATATTGCCTCTATGATGTTGAGGTATGTTCCTTCTATTCCAATTCTCTGTAGTGCTTTTAGCATGAATGGGTGTTGGATATTATCAAATGCTTTTTCAGTGTCTATTGAAATGTTCATGTTATTTTTGTCTTTGATTCTGTTTATGTGGTGAACTACATGGATTGTTTTTTGTATGTTGAAACAGCCATACATCAATGGGATGAACCCGAATTGGTCATGATGTAAAATTTTCTTGATGTGGTTTTGAATGTGCATTGCTAGTATTTTGTTTAGCAGTTTTGTGTCTAAATTAATTAGCAATATAGGCCTATAGTTTTCTTTTCTTGAGCTGCCTTTATTTGGCTTTGGTATTAATGTGATGTTGGCTTCATAGAATGTTTTTGGGAGAATCCCTTTTTTCTATTTCATGGAATAAATTGAGGAGTATTGGGATTAGTTATTCTATAAAGGTTTTGTAAAATTCACTTGGAAAACCATCTGTTCCT
Organism: Graphiurus murinus; assembly: GCA_004027655.1. Lineage (NCBI taxonomy): Eukaryota > Metazoa > Chordata > Mammalia > Rodentia > Gliridae > Graphiurus > Graphiurus murinus. The sequence goes on from PVLC010010835.1 coordinate 47,550, forward strand.
GGGCTTTTGTTTGATGGCAAACTCTATGGCTGCTTCTATCTTTTTTATTGCTATTGGTCAGTTTAAGTTTTCTATATATTCTTGGCTCAATTTAGGAAGGTTATATGTGTCTAGAAATCTCTCAATTACTTCTAGATTTTCCACTTTGTTGGAGTATAGTTTTTCAAAATAGTTTCTGATGATCCTCTGTATTTTCATACCGTTGGTGGTAATATCTCCTTTTTCATCCCTTATTTTGGTAATTTCGGTTGATTATTTCTTTTGGTTAGGTTAGCCAATGGTTTATCTAACTTGTTTATTTTTTCAAGAACCCAGCTTTTGGTTTTGTTGATTTCTGTATTGTTTTTGTATTCTCTACTGCATTAATTTCTGCTTGATTTCCATAATTTCCTGTCTTCTACTAGCTTTGGGGTTAGACTGTTCTTGTTTTTCAAATGCTTTGAGCTGTGCCATTAGGTTATTTATTTGGTGATTTTCTGTTTTTTTTATGTGGGCACTCAGTGCTATGAATTTTCCTCTTAGTACTGCCTTCAAGGTGTCCCAGAGGTTTTGATATGTTGTGTCTCTATTTTCATTGGTTTCTAGGAATTTTTTAATTTCTCCCCTTATATCTTCTATGACCCATTCCTTATTCAGCAATGTGGTGTTCAGTCTCCATGCATTTACATGGTTACTCTGGATCTTCTTAGAGTTGATTTCTAGTTTCACTCCACTGTGGTCTGAAAAGATGCAGGGAATTATGGTATTATAGATATATTTAATTTGCCAATGTTTGCTTTATGGGCCAGAATGTGGTATATTTTAGAGAAGGTTCCATGGGCAGCTGAGAAAAATGTGAATTCAGCTGTAGTTGGGTGAAATATTCTGTATGTGTCTAACAGCGTCATTTGTTTTATGGTATTCTTTAGGTATGAGGCGTCTTTACTGAACTTTTGTCTAGAAGATCAGTCTAATGATTTGAGAGGAGTATTGAAATCTCCCAGTATTATTGTATTGGGATCTATGTGTGACTAATATCAGGAAGAGCTTGTTTTATAAAAGTGGTTGCACCTATATTTGGGACATAAATGTTGACAATTGTTATTTCCTCTTGCTGAATTGTTCCTTTTATTAGTAAAAAATGACCCACTTTGCCTCTTATGATAAACTTAGGCTTGAAGTCTAATTTGTCTGATATCACAGTTCCTATTATTTTTTTTAATTTTTATTGTAGTAATTTGTGCAATATAGCATACATCTTTGTTAAGTACAAGTTGTTAACAACATATTTGCACACAATTCTCATTTGACCCCTTCCCCAATTCCCACCCCAATCCCTCCCTCTCCCTCCCCCTCAGGTTCACTTCAGTGAGTGACCTTGATATGATTGTGTAGGTACATCATGTGCTTTAGAGTGTCCCTCTGCCCCATGCATCCACTACAATTAAATCAATTTCTTTGCTTATCGAGGATCTCTCTTTTTCATCTGGAGACCCTCCTATGCCCCATCTTCTCCCTAGCATCCACATATTAGGGAGAACATATGCTTCTTAACTCTTTGTGACTGACTAATCTCACTTAACATAATGTTTTCCAGTTGCATCCATTTCCCTGCAAAGAACATGATTTTATTCTTCTTTATGGCTGAGTAAA
>PVLC010010836.1:0-18588 GCA_004027655.1 Graphiurus murinus
CTCCCCCTAACATCTCTTGAAACAACCCACTAGTCTCCAACTCCACAGCCCCATCCACGTGAGCTCACCATCATGTCTCAGTTGGATTTCTGTGGCTACCTCCCTATTGTCTTTCTGCCCACACTCTTTTCTCTATCCTATGCAGTCCAACCCCACAGTCAAAGTAATTTTTAAAGTCAGATCTTTTTATTTCTTTACTTTGTATCCACCAATGATCCTTGTTACTCTTACAATAAACTTCAGAGTTTTTTAATATCACTTATGACCCCACCTAATCTAGACCCCACATCTCTTATCCCCTACCATTCCCATTCCTATTTCCTCAATCTCATGCACACACACACACACACACACACACACACACACACACACACACCTTATACTTAGTATGTTTTACTTCCCCAAATATCCTTTTTGACCAGTACACATGCTGTCCTCTTTCTTTCTTGGGATTTTTTTTTATTGTTGTTGTTGTTTGGTTTTTTTATTTTGTGTGTGTATGCATTGTATCATACATTGTTGTGAGATACAAACTGGTAGAGACATACATGCACACAGGTCTCGTTTAACCCTTCCCTGATTCCCACCCATTCCCTCCCGTTGTCCTCTTTCCCTGGAATATTCTCTACCCAACCTAACTATGACCCCATGACTCCAGTCCTTCTGTTCAACTCATACTTCAGGTTTCAAAGTATTACTCACTTCCTCTGGGAAGTTCTCACTGAACTTTTTCTTATGAGCTCCTGTAGCAACTAGGTCATCGTTTATTAGGAGTAACTCCACTGTCATGAGTTACAAGCCCTGGTCATTTATATGTCTCCCTCACCAGTTGGTGAGCACAGAGTCTTGGTCTTTGTGCTACTATTTTTTTTACCACCTAGTACAATGCTGGAGAAGAATAGATGCTTTTGAATGAATGAATAAGACCTGTTTTGTGGTACTTTCGACTGTATTAAGAAACATTATACTTACAACCAAGGTATCCCAATCAGACAGGTTAGTCAAAGTGAAGAGGAACATACAACTAATATAGTCTCTTTTGTTTGAAAAAACTATCACGACTGGCACTTACCAAAATAATTTTTAATTATAATCAGTAAAATGCGATTTATAGCAAAATTTATCTCCTTAAAAAATGTCTCTGGGCACTTGGAAGTGCATTTTGAATTCTCACTCCTTCACAGATGGACATTTCTAGCCTAACTTCATCCAGGAGTCTTGCTTTACCTGTCAGCCTCATCCACAAAGTCCAGGAGCCTGTCCATGTCTTTAGGAGGCCTGGGACATTCTTCTCCAATGACCAGGCCAGAAGCATCAGGGCTGAGTTTAAAAGGGACACCTACTGGCCTTGAATCCTGTGTTTCTATCTGTAATACTGGACATCCAATTTATTTATATCCCAGCAGGTTTTTTTGACATACTAATAAGCAAAATCATATCTTCTTAATGGGATTCACTTGACCTGAGACTAAATCTTAAATAACCAGCATCCACATGGCTGGCTGCCCCTTTCTATACCCATTAAGGATGACCCATCCTTCACCCTAGAAACTTTCAATGCTTTCTAAAGCTTAAAGAGTTACTTTGCAAATGGTGAGGTAACTAGTAATTTACCCTTCCATTGTCCTCTTCCAATGCTGAGAATTTTACAACTTCCATATCCAACTTAACGTATCCAGCACTGAAAGAGACAACATTGTGGAGAGAAGATAGAATTGAGGAAGGAAACAGTTCAAATACTACTATGGCAATATATGAAGGTATTATTGCCAATTTCACTAACAAGTGAAATATGCAAGGTAGGATGTGGCAGGAAATACTCCAACAGCTGTGTGAATTTATGTTTTTTTTATCACATCGAACTTCACTATGATGTACAATTGCAATGCAGTAATAAAATAATTTCCAAAAAAAAGGACAAAGTTATATAATTTGCAAGAAAGTGGATGAAACTAGAGAATATTATGCTAAGTGAGATCAGCCCCATCTCATGAAGTTGAGGGTGGTATGTTTTCTCTCATAGGTGGAAGCTAGAGAGAAAATAGGAAACAGAAAGGACTTTAATCTGGAGAGACCAGTAGAAGAATGGAAGGGGATGGCTGACATGTATGAGGAGGGAGGACGGGGGAGTGGGGTGAAATGTGGAAATAAATACACCAAAATCTGTGTGCATGTGTGTCTGCATCACCACTAAGGTATAATTGCGACATACTAATACATTGTTTTAATGACCAAAAAAAGTAAACGAAATTGCAGTTGTGTTGCCCTGGGTTTGATCTTGATAATTTACCTAACTTTCCTGAGATTCAGTTTTCTTATCTGAAAAGATAAGAACAATATACAAATTTCATTAGGATGAGGATTAAAGAGCACACATTATAAGCACTACTCAATAAATGTTAGTCTCCTCCTTCTCTTCCCTCTATGTAGTCTGGGTTCAATAAAGTCAAGCTCCAAGATGGGGACTCGAGCTCAGGTGCAAATCAGGAGGTGTCCCTGATTACAAAGGCTCAAGGCCGTTATAACAACTGTGAGGAAAAATTCCTTTTTAAAGCAATTAGACAATGGAACAGAGGAGCCAGAGTGGGCCCTGAGTCCGAGTGTCCATGCCATCCAATGGAGGGGCCTTGGTGAACCCAGAATCCCAGATGGACGTAAACCAATAGCAGGATTCCAAAGCCAGAGCCATGGCAGATGCATTCCAATCCATAGGGTCCAAAACAGTTTATGATGATCTACAAGGAGGGTAAACAACTCGTCCTCATTCACTGCGATGCTCCTGGGTTTAGTACTAAAAATCCCATGTTCCAGGAAAACCCTCAGTCCTGGGAAAACCAGGATAGTTGGCCACTCTATAAAAGACAGTGAAATGCGTGGTTGTGGACAGCCAAGGGCTGTTTCTATTTAATAATAAAGTCATGGTGAGGCTATGAAGAAAAGGGAACACTTGCACACTGTTGAGGGAATATAAATCAGTACAGCCATGGTGGATAGCAATAGCGATGTTTCCCAAAAAGTTAAAAATAGAAGTACCATATGATCCCACTTCTGAGTATATACCCAAAAGAGATGAAATCCATATGTTGAAGAGACATCACCACTCCTATGTTCACTGTAGTATCATTCACAACTGCAAAATAGAGAATCAAATGAAGTGTCCATAAACAAATGAAGATACTTTTTAAATGTAGCATATACAACCAGTGGAATACTACTCTGCCTTAATAAGAGAAGACTATATTGTTATTTACAACAACATAAATTAACTCAAAGAACATTTTATTAAGTGAAATAAGCCATACACGGAAAGACAGATACTGTGTGACCACACTTATATGTACAATCTAAAGAAGTTAAACTCAGCCTGTGGTGTCACTTGCCAATAATCCTAGTACTTGGGAGGCTGAGACAGAAAGAGCACAAGTTTGAGGCCAGTCTCAAATTTAGCAAGACCCTTAACAATTGAGCGAGACCCTATTTCAAAATAAAAACTAAAATAGGGCTGGGGTGTAGCTCAGAGACAGAACACCCCTGGGTCAATGCCTAGTACCAAAAGAAAAGAAAAAAAAAAAGGTGAACTTATAAAAGCAGAGAGCAGAATGATAGCAATTACTAGGGGCTGGGATGGGGACGATGGCACAGTTAGGAAGAAGGTGGTTACTGGATATAAAATTTCACTTGGAACGAATGCAAGAGCTCTACTGAATGACATGTCAACTATAGTTAATAACAAGACATTATATTTCTGAAAATCACTGAGAGAAGAGATTTAAGTATCCTCACTACAAATAAGTCTGTTAGGTAATATGTATGTTAATGAACTTGATTTAGCCATTTCGATATGCATATATATTTCAAAATATCAGGGTAAAGGCCAAGCATGTGGCTCAATTGCAGAGGATGTGTTTAGTATGCACAAAGCCCTGGATTCAATCCCCCGCACAATAAAAGAAGGAAAAAAGAGAAGGAATAAGGAAGAAATCATAGTATACATTAAATATATATGATTTCAATCTATCAATTTGGAAATTTCATTAATTATTTAAAATTTATAAAAAAGCAAACAGCAACGGTTACATCTGGGTTTCCAGAGCTTTTGTACTAGTCTCTCCAGGGTCTGGAAGAGACGATGTTACTTTTTATAAAGGTTTTATAATTCAGGGTTCACATGCTTGGCTGTACATTGGAATCAACTGAGAAACCCCTTCCAAGATTCTCATTTAGTTTTTCTGGGACAGGACCTGGACAGACATTTTTAAAACAACTCTAGATGATTATACTGCATAGCCAGGAAGGAGAACCATTGGAAAGTTCTTCTCACAAGTGTTGTCTCTGTGTTTACCCTTCAAAGCTTTAAAATGGCGCTTGAATATTAAAAGGATATTAAAGAATACAAAACAACCTCTTTCGATGTGTAAGCAAAACTAAAATCTATGCCTAGGAATGAAAACATTAACATAGTAAAACTGTCCAACAATTAAGAATGAATATACAAAAAAAGAGCTTTGGAGGAAAGCCTTGTCTCCAACAAAGATCCTAGGAGTTATATAACTGAATTATGATGTCCCTTAAAAGTTGTTACTACATGAACAGAAGCTATAAACCTATTTTAATGATGCTGCCACTGAGGGAAAATAAATGTATTAGAGAGAAATTACCTTTGGAGACTGAGGTAGATTCATTAAAATGTCTTCAATCATGAAGAATTCCAGTCTTTGGTTACAGATTTAATTTCTGCAATAAATAAAATATCAGCTAGAGCCAAGTCACCCGAGATGATAGTCAGTCAAGGCTGGCTGTTCCCATGGTGGTGTCAGGCTAAGTGTCTCCGAGGGGGTCCTGTTTAGTACCAGGGCTCCTCAGGACCTAGCACTCTGCCTGGCACAAGCTAAGCACAAGCTTAGCAGTTGAACTTAAAGTATTGGGACATGTTACCACACTGACCTTGAAGTCATTCCCAAAGAAGAGATAAAAATAGTTGGAGCAATGATGGTCCACCTGGAATAATGGCAAGTTTCTCCAGAGGCACATGTTCACTCAATAAACTTGCTTACAAAAACCATTTAAGCTCTTTCTAAAGATGCTTGAATCAAAAAGGAAGTGACCAGCCAGCCATGTGTGGTGGCACTTGCCTGTAATCCCAGTACTCAGGAGGCTGAGACCGGAAGATCTCGTCTTCAATGCCAGCCTCAGCAACTTAGTGAGACTCTCGGCAACCTAGAAAGACCCTGTTTCAAAACAAAACAAAACAAAAATTTTAAAAAGTGCTGAGGGTATAGCTCTGAGGTAGAATGCCCCTAGGTTCAGTTTCTAGTACTATGCACAAAAAAAGGAAGAGGCCTGTGGTAAAGTCATGATGGTTCTCAGAGACGATGGTGGCTGTGTCTTTGAAATCTTCACATACAGATATCCATGACAGTGCATAACCAAATGGATATGCAAGCTCCAATCCATGATTGCTGGCATGTGGAGAATGGGTATGTCTTTCAAGGTTGGACTCCCACTAGCCAAGATGATGAAAGTGATATACAATACTAGAATTCCAAGTAGTTATGTTACAAAAACAAGTAGAACAGCTGTAGGGCTCAGAGGCCTCTGGTAATTATGACCAGCATGCTTTCTTAAAGAAAGCAGACCTAGGTGGGAAGTTGAGTCACCTGAATCAAAGGCAGGTTGGTAAGCAGAAACTCAAGATCATGGGCATAAGTTAAAACCCCTGCACCAACCAGTTGTGGCAGACTAAAGATCACCACCCACAGCAGGGGAACCTTCAGAGGGAACACAGCACTTGAGTCCAATGGCCAGGACGCTCCTCCACTATTCTTGAGTGGAAGTGGCCTGTCTGGCTGTTTTAATTTTTATGTCCATGACCAGCCAACTCTTTTCCAACTGACATATTCTTTCTTTATCTATATTAATGTAATTAATCTAAAAAAGGTGAGTGCTGGAATTCTACCTATCTTTACTGAGAAAGGAGAATTTCATATGTAATATAGAATCTTTCAAGTCTTAAAACAGGGTTGGGTTTTTTTTGTTTTGTTTTGTTTTGCATTTCATATCTGGTTCATTATGAATTGACCTTAATGTTTAATTCTTATTTCTCTCTTGTTTTTCCAAATTTATGAAGTTCTGGAGATGTATCTAGCCCATTATGTTCTGACAACACATTGTGGTAGCAGTAGTCTCCCAAAAAATCAGAAGGAAAATGTGTTCATTTATTTTCGTTCATTCAACAAATATTGATTGTGCCAGGTACTTTTCTTGATGCTGGAAATTCAGTGCTAAACAAACCAAATTCCCAATTTCATAGGGCCTATATTTTAGCTGAAAGATAGAAACTAAAGAAGGGAACAAATAACTGTATGAAATAAGTTCATATAGTGAGAGAGAGAGAAGAAAATAAGTAAAATTAAGAGCTCCCATTAAAATGTCCATTTGCAAATAAGAGAAAATTGTCACTTCAGGGAGATTTTAAGGCATATTTTACATGACCCCACAATGACTAGAAATATCGTTGTCAATGTAGAGAAATGGAAGGGAGGGTCCCACTCAAAAGAGTACAGAGAAATATGAAATATCAGGGACTCTGTAAACCCAGGATGAGGAGAATAGGCTCTGCAGTCCCAGAAATCTATGCCAGTGAATTTTCTTCCTGCAAGTGCCGCTTGTCTTTTTGACATTTTCCTCAGGATCTATGGCCTTAAATGATGCATGGAGAAAGGGGAAAATGGAATTGCTTTTTTGTGCCATACCTGAATTTAATGTCTAGCAGCAATGCCCCAGATTTTTACTTTGGGTCTTGCAAGAAGTAATATCTCACCATGAGGGGTGGACAAGAATGGAGGCAAGAAATGTTTGAGTGCCTAAAAATAGACCCTCATAGTTAGCCTAAAAAAGAGGAAAGCAGCAGCCTGAAGTAATTATGATCATTATAGCACATATCATCGACTGAGTACCACCATGCCTTATGTACTGAAGAGGTATTTTGTATATTTTGCCCAAATAAATTCTAAGACCCAATGTGATCCAACCTCTAGGCACAATCACAGTCAAAGAAACACAATATAGCAAAAAGAAAATTTTAAATAATGTTGTTTGTTTACTTGCATTTTAAAATAATACTCTTAAATTTCTCTTTTTCTTTCTAGTATCATATACCTTCTGTACTTCTAGAACTTCTCACCCACCCCTCACCCTCTATTTCCACCCAGAATGCACCGAAAACTGACCACCACCAGCAAAGAGACCCTGGCCTCTTATTTTACTTCCCCATTTCCTTGTGTTTTTCTGGTCCTTGCTCTCTAACCATTATCCTAACTCTTAATGATAAACAGCCAGAGAGTCAGACAAGCAAACCAGAGTCATCTTCTAAAGTGAGGACTGGGCAAAATATGAAAGATAAAGGCCATGTTATCTTTACTGGGCTGGAGCAAGGGGTAGTAGCAGGCAGGAGAGAGGCAGAACGAGAACATCCATATATTGCTAACAGGCATGAGAGGTGATTATAATAATGGCCCTAAGAAGCCAGGTGTGGTGGTGCACGCCTATAATCCTAGTATTTGGGAGGCTGACAGGAAATTTGAAGGCTTGAGGTCAGACTCAGAAACTTAGTGAGACCCTGTTTCAAAATAAAAGAGCTAGAGTACAGCTCAGAGGTAGAGAGCCCCAGGGTTCACTCTCCAATACCACATTAGTTAGCTAGCTAGATGACAGATGATAGATAGATATGAGAAAGCAAAGATATATATATATAATATATATGTGTATATATATATTCTTAAATTTAAATATACCCTTTTAAAAGATATATATTAAATATGTATATATTAAAAACCAAAGAGGAGCTGGGCATGGTGGTGCACGCTTGTAATCCCAGTACTTGGGAGGCTGAGACAGAAGGATTACAAGTTCTCAGTCAGCCTCAGCTACTTAGTGAGACCCTGCTTCAAAAAAATAAATAAATAATAGGGTTGGGAGTATAGCTCAGGGGTAGAATGCCCCTAGGTTCAATTCCCAGTGCTAAAAAAAAAAAAAAAAGCAGAGGGACTTAACTCCCAAGGCACACATGGTGTGCCTTCCCAAGCATATATCTTGTAGCACACACAGGCATGGCACAGCACACCCAGGTATTGTGGGAAACACACAGGCACAAGGCACAGGCAGGATAGACAGTGTGCAGACACAAGTCCTGCTGACCAGGAGCACCTTGACAACCACATCAAGTCCCTAGCAACCTGTGACCTCCAAAAATGCCCTTCCCTGTCTCCATCTCTTTTGCAATAGGACATGCCTGTCCTTAAATCTGGGTTGACCTTGTGATCTGCTTGGATGGAAGACTGATAAAGGTAAAGCTGTGTGACGGTGTTCTGGAAACTCTCCCTGGGGGAAACCTTGCAGCCTCTGCTCTTGACTTTTGAACCCTGAGTTCATGTGCTGTGAAGAAGCTCAGTTCAGCCTGCTGGAGGATGAGAGGTCATGTGGAGGACCCACGGTGCATTTCCACCACCTCCAGTACCTCTGACAACATGAGTGAGGACATCATGGATATTCTAGCTCTAGAAGAGAAGGGGCTCCTGGGGGTGTGACCTTGAGGATTATATATGGTTCCTATTCTTCCTGCTCTCTCTCTTTCTTCTGGTCTCTATGATGTGAGAGCAGAGGTCTTGTTCCCTCTCTCTCTGACACCACCATTCCCTGAGCTCTGTCACTATAACTAGCTTCGCATGGAATGAACCCCTGAAATCTCCAGAACTGTGAGCAGATAAATCTTCCTTCCTTTCAGTTATATGGTCAAGTTTTTTGGGTCACAGCAGTGAGAATTCTGATGGAAACACTGAAAACATCACCAAACCACAAAATTATAAGGAATAATAAGTCATTGTTTTGGGGTGGATCATAACAGAGCAAATCTCTCTATATATAAGTCATCAGCTCGCATCATTCTTACAAACACAAAGCAGGTTATCATTACTATATTTATAAGTGAGAAACTAAAGTTCTGTAGAAGTAAGTAGGTTGTCCAAGGCCAAGGAATTTCCAAGTGGTAAAACTAGTATTAGTATCCTAGTCTGATTTCAAACCTCATTTATTCATGATCTTTCAGCTCAGTCTCTGCGAAATTCATGAGTAATGTGCACTGAGAATCATTTCTGTTAACCTCACAGGAACTCTTCATTCAAAACAGCTTCTTCCTTTATGTCTCCTACTTCCCATCAGCTTTAGAACTCAATCAGGTACCTCCTGCATGCTGGAGATATGTAGACAGTGTTCTAGTCTGTTTTCATGGCTATTTATAAATTTTATTATATTTATAACTATTTATAAATAATTAAGGACATTAGAGTTTAAAGGCATTTTATCAGCTGTCACTTTTGTTGATATATTTATTCTCATTTATTAACTCTTAATAATCACTGTCCATTGTTGATCCTTACAGTGGTTCTATTCTAGGCACTTTACAAGCACTATCTCATTTAATCTTCACACAAACCCTATGGTGTTGCTTAGGAGGAAACTTAGGCTCTAAGAATAACATAGCTATTAAGTGATATAACTGGGATAAAAACCCAGACCTAACTGATAATAGAGCTTGTGCCCTTAACTAGGAGATTTTATTCAATGCTTTTCTGGTAAGTGGTTTCCAAGAAAAAAAAAACACAGATTTCCATGGTGTAAATACTCCTCAATGTCAAGCTAATGAAATGACTTCACAAAAGTCAGAGATACTCATAGCCAACTTTCATGGATCTGTCAATCTGGTCCTGGAATACCACTCATTCTGTGGCCCTTCACTATAACCTGGGCCCTGTGCCAAGCCCTGAGAATGCAGAGATAAATGTCCCCATAGTGGAAGGGCTTGTAGTCATTCCTTTAGTCTACTGCATTCGGTTTGGGCTCTTGTCTCCTGCATTTGCTCATGGTGGAAGGGTGTGGCAGAGGAAAACTGCTCAGCTCATGGCAGCTAGAAAGGGGACAGAGCCAGGAAGGGTGGGAGGAGACAGATGCTCACAGGACATGCCCCCAGTGACCTATCTCCTCCAACTCCTATTCCCTCCCACATCCCAGGAGTCCATTTAACATCAATGGACTAATCCACCATGAGGTCAGAGCCTTTATGATGCAACCACTTCCCCAAAGTACCACCTCTGAACAAACGAAATGATGGGGAGCAGTCCAGATCCAAAATACACCATCATTGTAGAGACCCTTGCATATCAGATTTCCTATCAAGAAACCATTCTTGCATGCCTTTGTGCTACCTGGCACATTCCCAGGCTCCTTTCCACTCTTCTGAGTGCTCTTCAGAATCCACAAGCCATGCTTAACCTTGCATGGCCTCTGCCTGTAAGTTCTGGTTCAAAGAGGCTGGTAAAAAGGCAGGACTGATACACAGATGCTCAGAAAAAAAAATACCCTGTACCCCATTAAAGAGATCCTGGGGACACCATGCTTTCCATTACCAGAGGATACAGAGTATATTGCAAAAAGGTCTGAGAAGAGCCCAGTCATACTCCCATCTGCTCCATGAGCCAGACATGCCCTACGCCCAAGAGGTGCAGTAACATGGCTGGCAGTACAGATCTCTGCTGGTCATCTCAGTGCAAGTGCACTAACAAAGAACTTCAGCATAATTGGAAGACTAAACTATTGTCAGATGTCCCAAAGATGCTTTTGTCTTCCTGTGATGCCCCAGCTAGTCACTGGCCACTAGTATGGCAGCCCCCCTTCCAGGAGGCATCATACGAATCACCTCATCCAGAGCTGGGAAGTACCTCCCAGGGCCCACAGTCCAACTTCCTTCTCTGAATAAGCCTCTCTCTGGAGGCCAGCAGAGGACCACCTGGACAGGGTATTTGCTTCATGGCTTGGCTGTTCCAAAGGAACTCATATCAAGATATAGACTTCTACCTGGGTCAGCACAGTTCAGAGGGACACATAGGAAAAATGAGTCAGATCAAGAAGAACAAGAGAAATATGGCCTGTGGCTAAGAGTGTGGAGTCTAAAATCAGGTCTACTGGATGTGATCCCAGACCCACCTGGAATTAGCCATGGGACCTAATTCCCATGAATTAGGCCAGGAGAGTTTTGAGAGGATCCCAGGCCTGGATGAGCCTGGTGATATAGACAAGAAGGGAGGTAAGGGAAAGGAGGAATTCCAGACTCTGACGCTGTGGGAAGCTCCAGTCAGACCAGGAAAGTTCTAGACACAGGAGGTGCAGGCAGTTGAGAAAGTATCTGGGGCACTGGAGGCAGAATGAGGGTCCTCAGGTCTGGGGTGTCACATCTACAACCAGCCACCTGTGGTGACTCCTCCAGGAGCCAAAGCTCCCACCGACATCAATCTAAACCAGCAAAAGAGTAAAAGTTCTTTGTCAGAGCACACGTAAGGAAGTGACAAACTGCAGCTGCTGGAAAGAAGACAGCTTCACACAGCCAGGGAACAGGATCTCTTTGCTTTTTTTCTTCTTTGTTTTTTGTGGTACTGGAGATTGAACTCAGGGACAGTCTACCTCTGAGCTCCACCCGGAGCCCTATTTTTTATTTGGAAACAGGGTCTCACTAAGTTGCCGAGGGCCTCACCAGCTTTCTGAGGCTGGCTGTGAACCTGTGATCCTTCTGTCTCAGCCTCCCAAGTACTGGGATTATAAGCATGTGCCACCATGCCCAGCCAGGAAACCGGGTCTTGCAGAAATGAAAAAGCAGTGAAGTATTTCAGAACCACAGCAGGACTTCTCAAGATAGAAGTACATAGACAGTCAAAGAAATTAGAAAAACAAGATTCTATTCTAGGATGAAGGTTCTTTTCCTGTAAAAATAAATTAGTTTTTCATTATTGCATATATGAGCTTTTGAAAATGACTGGAAAATGAGAAGATGGAGAAAATTATAAAACATACTTTCATACAAACACTATAGTTATCGGTATTTTGGATTTTTCTTCCAGTCTACTATGTTTACTGTATGTATGTGTATGCCTATATAAACACACACACATTAACACACACACACACACACACACACACACACACACACACACTTAATATTATAATGAGAGCATTTTTGCAAGAATATACGGGATAATCCACTCAACAGAAAAATTGGAGCATTTTATATAGTACAAATTATCAAATTAGAGATATTAAAAAGCAATGTGAAAGGGAGATTTATCAATTAGTGGTGTTCGAAAGTCAGTTAGCAGTTTGACAAAAAGCATTAGTTTAGGTCTTTATCTTACCCCTTGCACTAAAACAAATGACTGATGAGTTAAAATATTTCTTTAAAAAAAAAATCAAATACGAAACCTAAAGCAGATATAATTAAATATTTATTAAGCTTCTGGAAGGAAAGTACTGTCTGTCTCAAAGGATTCAGCAAAATAAATCAGATATAAACTACAAAAGATTAACATCCTTTCTCTTTTGAGAACTGAATCAAATTAATGCAAAAATCACTAAAACCCCTAATGATAAAACGGCAAAAGACAGAGACAAAAGAGAAATATATCTAGTCAACAAACAAAAGGTACACGACTCCAGTAGTAATCAAAGGACTATAAACTAAAAACAATGTTACCCTGTGGGTTTTTTTTTTTTAACTCATTAAATTAGCAAGCTTTCAACATTATCCTCAGTAAAGCCATCAGCAGGACAGACTGGTCACACTGGGATGACAATCAGACACAGAGACCCAAGAGCTGAAAACAGAGGTTGATAAGTTTTTTCTGGAAAGTGACAAATGATAAATACTGCAGGCCTTGTGAGTCATGTGACCTCTGTAGTGACCACTCAACTCGGCCACTGTAGCAAAAAGACAAGCAGGGGTAACTCACAAAGGAATGGGTCTGACTGTGTTCCAGTCAAACTTCATGTGAAAAACAGGAGGGGAGCCAGCTGGGCCTGCAGACCACAGCGTGTCTGTTCCTGGTTTGAAGTAAGTTTTATTTCTCCCCCATGTCATGTGTCCTTCCGTAGGTGAGCAGGAACGTTCTGTTCAGAATTGCAGACACTCGAGGATCCACGCCAGTAGAGTTGCTGTACTGACTTCCGCTTTTACAGATCTCATCACAGGAATTCCACCAAGTCTCACAGGGGCAGGTGCACGTCCCAAGCAATCACGTCCATTCACATATCGTTGACCAGTCGCATGGCCGAGCCCCATCACAAGGGACCAGAGGTTCCGTTTTCTCTCTCCTTGGAGCTGGCTCTTCATGAGCTGCACTGATCTGAGAACTTTACTTGGTACTAGTGAGGAGAAAGAAAACAGGAATTCTCATCTGTGGCTGGGTTTTGATGTCCACATATGTACAGTCATTTTAACAGATAACAAAATAAAAATGCAGAGCATTGCCTGAAATATGAACTTTAAATAAACAACAGATAACTTTTTTAGCATGAGTGTGTCCCAATCATTCCTTCCCTGCATTTCACACCCTTGTGCCAGCTGAACTGTGACCCTGAGGTCCCAGATCATCATGCTAAGGATATCTGAGCAAGACAGTAGAGAGTCCTGGTCTTTAAAGCTATTTAGACAGAGTGTTGGTTTTGTACTTGGCACATGCAGAATGGCTTATACAAATTGCTTTCATCCTAACTCAACTGAAGCTAATAGCTTAGATAATTTATCTAATATCACAAATGTGGCAAACCTGGAGAAGCAAATGGACTGTTTATCTCCATGCTCTGCTGATCCTGCTGTGCTATAAAGGAGACAGGGAGATGCGGGGCCCTCTTCCCTCAGTTTCCCATCAGTACAATGAAGTTGCCGCACCACAAGGTCTCCAAGGGACCCTGGTTCTGAGACCTCTAGATCAAGGAGCTTTAAAAGGAACCATTTTTAACCCATGATCATTGAAGGATCAGGAACATACATCTAGAGAACTGTTCCAGTTTAACCAATGTCATAACCAGTTTTGATAATTTCAAATGATTAACTGTGCCAAACCCAGTGACTTACTCCAAAGAAAGGAGGAGTAAGTGGGTGGAGGAGGTTAATAACTTCAACTTAGAAACCTAAAAATCAAGCCCAGCCCATGTACACAATAACTGCTGGTCTAACTTGGGAGACAAAACACCTGGGACCACAATAAGGTTAACCCCCTACTAACCACAAGCACTTGGACAAGTTATTTCTCCCTTCTGGGTCTCAATTACCTTATTATGGAGATAATAATAAACAAAGACTCTCAAGGTTTTTATAAGGATTAAATGAAATAATGCACCTGAAATATTACCTGGCACATAAATAATAAATAAATAAAAACAAATGCTATGTTTTGTTATTATTATCTTACTCCTGAGTCCAGTTTCCTCATTCGTTCCTTCCAGCATTTGACCCCAAAGTGACCCAATAGGTTTGAACATCATGTACGATATTGGCATCTAGTGTTGAGTTAGCACCACCTTGACCCTGGCCCCAGCTCCATCGCTCCTGTTAGGATGAGACACTTTGCAGGGCTGACTTTGGCTTCATGCATCTATGGTGGCCTCAGTGTGCCTTATAGATTCCCATTCCCTGAGTTGCTCCATACCTAGCTTGATCCTATAAGTGAAGATTCACATCCTTCCAACAATTATTTTCATTGATTCATTCACTCATTCAATAAATATTCACAGAGGGCTGACCCGGAGGCCAGCATAGATTCGGGGAGGGGAGGTCACAACAGTGAGTACAATGGGCAAAACTCACCGTAGGAAGGAAGTGGTGTGGTGCAGGGGACGGATCATAAAGAGGCCAGCAGAAGAATATCCACCAGGCAGCCATTAGTGCAGATGACTGTACTGTTTAGACATTGTGGTCAGGATCAACTGAAATAGTTCTTTTTGTTCTACAAAGCAAACAAAAAAACAGCCTTTGGCTGCTATTTTGAAGAGGACAGCTGCATGTGGCACATGGGATAGCTTTCGAGGGAGTCTGGGAGCCATTTGGTTTTTGCAAAGAGGATACCTGGCCCAGGGAGATTATAGCTCTCCTCAGTATCAGGGTTTGAATTCTAATTAAAGTCTAGCTGCTGTGAAAGCTGGAGAGGTTTCCAAGGATCCGGTTATCTCTAGGTTATCCTAGGTGAGCTGTCTGTGACTCAGTGGCTGTATCACAAGCCAAATCTGTGGGCTTAAGAAGTGACATCAAAGTGTGAGGACGGCTTCTGTGTAGAACGAGGATCATCTTCAGAGTCCGGGGGTATCTGAGCCACATCCGCTTGATTCTTGGAGAACTTTACAAGGAGTCTCTGTAAACACAAACCACAAGGACTCTGACAACCAGACTGGGAGCACTGGGAGAAGAAGCCTAGTCTCTAAGAATCTCAGATAAGAGGATGACTTTGGATGACCCACTGGGAGCACTTTTTCTTCCTTGAGAAATTATCTGACATCATTTCCAGTCTCGGCCTATTGACCCCTCCCTCAACTCTGAAGGATTCTGCCTGCTCCCCGAGGAGAAGAATCCCTGTCCACGGAGCCCGAGGAGCTCCATGTTCACAACCTACAAAGCGTTTCTCTGACCTACATGGACCCATCTCCCTCCAAAACACGAACTGTGTAGGAAACCATCTTAGCATGCCCCATCTTATTCTCAGTGTCTTTTTCAATCGGAAAAAGAAAAACAATTGTGGGGGAAAATCAGGGAAAAGCCAGGGACCCACAAGATGTCCAAGGGCTTACTGTCAGAGGTTCAGCAAAGATTTCAGAACAAAGTATGAGAAGTAGCACATATAAAATAAGCAAAAGTGCATTTCATTCACAACCAAATTAAAAATCTTCAAGCTCTGTGAGTAATTTTGGGCTGGTCTTTTTTTTATTCTTAGTCTCCTAATTTAACCATCTGGAATTCTTTTTAAAGTGCCATCCTATTCAGCATTTAGAAATGAGAGACTTGACTTTAAATGAAAAATCTACATCTCGTTATAAAGAGAACTCAACATTTGTGGCCCATTCTGCACAAATCATAAATACATATGTTAAGCGGATGGTGAAGGATAGTTCCAGAAAACTCATTTTACACACCACAGGAGACAGGAAAATGTATGAATGGACTGAAATGTTGGAGCAGGCAAACCTAAAACGTTCATGCCCTGTAGTGTCCCCAGGGTCCTGTGGTGCCTTGCTTAGTATCTGGAATGTTTGGTGTAATGTATGTTAGAATATATCCAGGCACAGAAGGGGACAGCCATGCTCTCTGTCCGCACTGAAGTCTTCCTGGAGCAGGCACCCATCTCATGTAATCCTGGGTTTAACTTCACATCATGGCCTTGACAACATAGTTCAAAATCAGTTTCAGAAGCCAAGCCTGGTCACTCAAGCCTGCAATCCAAGTACTTGAGAGGCTGAGATGGGAGGAGCACAGCTTCAAGGCCAGCCTCAGCAACTTAGTGAGGCCTTCTGCAACTTAGATCCTGTTTCAAAATAAAAAATAATTAGAAAGGTCTGGGGGTCTAGCTCAGAGGTAGAATGCCCCTTAGGACTTCAATACTCAGTACAATATACAAAACACACATCAAAAAATCAATCTCAGTTTTTTTGATCTCTAAAATGGGGCTTATGTTGAATTTTTTTTTTTTTAGTAAATAAGCAATTAAATTGCAAGTCAATGGAGTCATATTGCTCACTGTTAGAGAAAAGAGATAGAATATGGAAAATGAAAACCCTAGAATAAGTCCTGGGGTGATACATTGTCATTGGAGATGTTAGTATACATTTATGGCTTTAGATAGAGAAAGAGTTAAATAGAGAAATATAAATACAAATGAATGTCTGTGAATATGTACCTATGTAGTGTGTGTGTGTGTGTGTGTGTGTGTGTGTGTGTGTGTGTGTGTGTGTATAATATTGGGAACTGAACACAGGGACATTCTACCTCCAAGCTACACGCCCAGTCCTATTCTACTATTTTTGTTGGTTTGCTTGTTTTAAACAGGGTCTCACTAAGTTGTGGAGGGCCTCACTCCTGTGATCCTCCTGTCTCAGCCTCCCAAGTATTGGAATTACAAGCATGCACCACCACACTCAGCTAATATACGCATTTATATACACCTATTTCATAGGTCTTTCTACTGAGGGACTCCTAGAGACACACAAGATTTTCCAGATCTCAGCTTTTCAGTACCATTGTTCACTAAAAGGTTGGACTACTGTGGAAACTCAAGTCCAGAGAGACTAAATCAATCAAGGTCAAGTAACTACTAATGAGCTGACCCACACATCGAACCCAAGTCCATATGGCTTCAATGCCTACATCCTTTCCACACCACATGAGACCCCACTAATAGGATTCCATTCAGGCACACCACACGGGGTATCTCTAGCTAAATATCACTGCTTCTTCCCCTATTGCTATCCTCTGCTACCTGCATAAACATTCCTATCACCCCTTGTATCATCAAGAAAGGAAAAGAGGACAGTCATACATCATATCCCTGAATGTCTCTTTCTGTGCCCAAAAACCTGGACAAGTTAAGGCAACAATGAGAGTAAGCCTGGGCCAGAGACTCCAGGTTATGTGGCAGGGCGCTGGCTTTCTCCTGTGCACACTGGAACTCGAGAGAGCCAGTGTCATCTGTAGAATCTACTTTTTTGCATGTTCACCAGGACAGAGGCTCCATGGGATGCTGGTCATACAAGCAAACTAAGCAAACTGACACGGGAGATGTCACTGCTTCTGCAGCCTAACATGGAAGACCCCTCTTGGGGTGGGGACGGGCACAGAACTGAGGGCACAGTGGAGAGGATGCAGGTGAGCCAGCTGCCACTGGACAGTCCGCTGTGAGGGAGAGGAGGTGCTGCATGGCAAAGCACTGTGGGGGCAGCTGTGCTCTGTCACCACTGAAGTCCTCTTGGAACAGGCACCCATCTCTTGTAAGCTTTCTCCCAATAAATCATACATTTCTCGAACTGTCTCTGGGCACGTTCTTTGTCCTGGCAACCTACATCACTGCCCAAGCACACCTGGGGTGCCGATGTGACACCCCTTTTACTCTCTGACCACTGTTCTTTTTTTTTTCTTTTACCTGAATGCTCTTACGCCCACAACCACCCTTGGAATGCTGTATTTCCTTGCAACCCAAAATATGGTCTGCTGACATCACAGGGGAGCCTGTTACAAATACAGAATTTTGAGCCTTGCCCCAGATCTACAGAATGAAAATCCACACTTTAACAAGATCACACTGAAAATGAGAGGGCTGCTGTACTTGACACGCTGGCCGCGCTTTTGCCACCACCTGCAGCTGGGGCTGGTCCTGCCCCACCACCAAGGCAGCAGTTCTCTTGAGTCCAAGCACGTCCAGTTGGCCCTGTCCACACTGCAGGCTGGCCATGCCCAGAAAAGTCCAGAAATAAAACAGATTTTATCCATGACTCCTATGAATGAGCTAACACACTTAAGCCCTTTAGGAAGCATCTCCTCCATAAACTGGATTGTTACACTTCTTTCCTTGGGTTCTTTAGTCAGAGTATGCACATTTGCATCCAGAAGGGATTTTCATTTTTAGTTCTCTATAAATAAGTTGGCACATGAGGTCCTTCGTCACACTTTGCCCTGAGTCTGCCCCTCCCTCATTTATCTGCACTGCAGCTGGAGCAGCTCAAACCCCC
>PVLC010010836.1:18688-49174 GCA_004027655.1 Graphiurus murinus
TTTTTTTTTTTTTTTAAACAGGGTCTCACTAAGTTGCGGAGTGCCTCACTAGGTAGCTGAGGCTGGCCGCGAACCCGGATCCTCCGGTCTCAGCCTCCTAAATGCTGGGATTACAAGCGTGCGCCACCACGCCCGGCTCCTCCGCCCCTTCTAATGCCTCGGCTTGTACTTCTGAAGGCTTGAGGCTGTTCCTGGGTTTTCATTTCTTCACTCCAGCCTCCTTGAAGCCCAACCCTTTGTTTAGCAGGCTCCTCTCGGTACAGCGCCTGGTCTGCAGGATGCTCAGCTGTCCACCTTTATCTTCCTGCCAAGATGCATGCTGATTTATCTTGCCAGTTGTTTACTAAGGTCATCCAGAACCTGCCATAACCTTGGAAACCCTGTGCTGGTTTTCAGTCTCACACTGGCTGATGCTAGGAGAGAGGACATTCTTGGCAGGGGATCCGAGAGGAACTTCAGCTGGACACGGTCAGTTCATTTTTCTTTAGATAGACTGAATGGATTTTGTGTCACTGCAGTTTTCATATGAATTCCTTACACCCTACAAACTGTCCTGCTTAATGCTGAAATCTTTGCAATGCTGTCTGAGCGCCCTGGAAGGGTAGATTGTCTGGTCTTCTGGCTAGGGGTAGCATCCCTGGGACAGGGATGGTGTCAGATCAAGGATAAGCTCACCCAAGCCGTGACGGAAATTTGGGTTAAAAGAGAACCAAGGTCACTGGAGATGGTGGCACACGACTGTAATCTCAGTACTTACCAGGCTAAGACCAGAGAATTGCAGGTTCAAGGCCAGCCTCAGCAACTTAGCGAGATTCTGTTTAAAAATTAAAAATAAAGAGTCAGGCGTGGTGGCACATGCCTGTTATCCCAGTACTTGGGAGGCTGAGAGAGGAGGATCACAGATTTGAGGAAAGCCTCAGCAAGTAGTGAGACTCTCAATAACTTAGCGAGACCCCGTTTCAAAAAATACAAATTAAAAAAAAAAATAGGACTAGGGATATAATGTAGTGGTAGAATGCCCCTGGGCTCAACCCCCAGTGCAAAATAAAGGGTACTAGGGTCAAGGTGTTTTCAGAATCCCAGTCCAAAAAGATCTGATAGCAAAGTGGGTCAGGCAAAGAAAAGAAAAGTCAAGTCTAAAGTAAAGTATTTACCATTTAAGTCAGCCAGTCCAAGCAAGGCAGGAGACAATCTAGAGAGATTCTGGAAGCACGGCAACTGAAAGAGTGGGAAAGAACACTTGTAAGGATCCCATAAAGTTGTGCTACATGGAGGAGAGAAATGAAAGGGCAAAACTGGTTTAGACACAAACAAATCAGATTCAGAAATAACAGAACATAAATCCTGTATTAACTCAATCACCTCACTAGGGAAAAGAAGGGGTGCCAGGAAACACTCCACAACATAGCCAATAGGCATATAAAATATGCTCAATGTCATTAGTCACTAGGAAAATGCAAAGCAAAACGACAATGAGATGCCATTACCCACCTATTAGAATATCTAAAATTTTTGGACTGACTATACCAAGTGGTGGCAAGGATATGGAGCAACTAGAACTCTCATAAGCTGCTGAGAAATGTAAAATTATGCAACCACTTTGAAAAACTTCCACTGTTAGGTATATATTTGAGATAAATAAAAGCATGCATCTACACAAAGACTTGTACCCAAATGTTCTTATCAGCTTTTATTTGTGATAACCAAAAGCTAGAAACAAGCCAAATTTCCATCAAGTGGCCAAACAAATATGGCATATCCATACAGTGGAATACTATTCAGCAATGAAAAGAAATGGATTATCAGTACACATACAACATGGATGAGTCTCTAAACCATTATGCTGAGTGAAAGAAGCTGTAAAGTGAATACTGTATGCTTTCATATATAGAAATTCTAGAACATGCAGAACAACCAATGGTGACAGAAATCAGGTGAGTGTTTTCCTGAGGAAAGGGGTAGAGGAAAACACGGATTGCTAAGGGGAACAAAGACCTTTTGGGGGGGGGAGGTGATAGAAATGTTCATTTTCTTTATTGTGGTAATGATGTCAAAGGTATATGCACATGTCAAAATGCACCAAATTATACATTTTAAATATATGAAGTTTATGATACTTCAATTATAACCAAATAAAGATCAATAAAAACAAAATAAAATGAACAAAAATTTAGCATGCAATTTATCCTGTGCCCTTCCTTCCTCCTGGCATGACCAGTGACAGAGAGATGATGAAGTCTCTTTCATCCTCCATTCCTGAAGGAGACATGAAAAGGTTTCCCCAGCCAAGCTGGGGTGAACATGTAACACAAGCAAGAAATACACCTTTACTGCTCTAAGCAAGTGAGACTTGTGTGCTATTTGTTACTGCAGCATAACCTTACTCATCTGACCAACACCACTCCCAAACTCAGCATATTGTCCTAAAGTCTCATTGAAAACAAAAAAAGTTAACAATCCAAAACATAACAGAATATGAAACACTATAACATATCAAATCCACCCCCACAGAGTTTGTGAAACACAAATCAGAGTTCTATTTGTTCAAAGAACAGAATAGTCATCACATTTATTTCAAGATACAACTCTTGAAGAGATCCATCATGTCAATCACAAAGCTTGTGGTTATGATGAAGGTCGGAGCATTGTAAGGGGGTGACAGGAATGCTGGACGTGCCACAAGCCATCCCATCTGACTTTGTGGCATTTTTCGGAGCAGATTGAAAAACACAGAACACATTTTGAAGAAAAAGACAGACAGTAATGTGAAGGAGGCTGGTCACAGGATAAACGGAAGCATTGTTCTGCTCTTACAGAAGAAATTCGAGGTTACACAGAAACCTCGAAGGCCACCATCCACCCTAGACCACTTGAACAAGGCTTTCTTAATGAATACAGAGACTCCTTGGAACGAGAGCAGACCCAGAAAGGAAGTCAGGATTAATGTTTCAGGATTGATGTGTAATTAAGTACAGCTGAATTAATGTTAATAAGAAATGCAAATTCCTTACAAGAGACTGGACTTGTCTTTGGAAAAAAAAATTCTTGAAATGATAAAGTATTAAATCTTGGGCATTTCAAGAAAAAAAATACTGTTATCACTACTGAAGAAGTGAGACCAGAATGTACATCCAGGCCAGAGCCCAATACAGAGCCATCAGATGGACCACTAGGTGCTGCCTCACTCCCAGAGGAACATCTCTCCAGCTGAGGCAAGACATGGTCACCAGCGATGCCGACTGCACTGAGAACAGATGTCTTCACAATGGAGCTTAGATGTATCGCCCAGCACCAAACAACCCATAGTCCACTGCGAATTCTTTACAATGGATTTGTTATGGGACATTGTTGTGCTGGAAACATCCACGTATAAAATATGGACTTCAAAGCTTTGTAAACCTATTTCAGTTTTCCTTCATTTTTATCAAAACTATGGCACTCAAATAATGAGGATGGTCTGGGTCTTCACGTGACTGAAAAGCTCAACTCAAACTATCCGCATTCACACCCACCCCACTGGCCCACAGGACCACAACACATCACACCCGCTTCAGAACCAGCAAGAGTTTAAACCAAGGCTAAATATGAGATGGCAGAGGTGATGGCCACAGGAAGGGACCCAGTTCTGGTCAAGTGCTATGAGGTGGAGAAGAGCAATGTGTTCTGAGAGAGGACGCAGCCACCAGACAGTGGAGCTCTAAGAAAGGAGGCCCTGGGAGAAGGAAGAAGAGGACAAGGAAGATCCACTAATAAACTAAGAAGTGGTGTCCATGAGGGCACTCTGAGGCTCTCAGTCGTAAGGGTTAATCTTCCTCTTTAACCCATGAACGGTTCAGGAAGATGGGCTGTCCATAGAAACGTTGTGATGCCGTGCTGATGGAGGATGCTCACTGGACTCTTCTGTAAAACGAGTCACCTAAACACCCTCCAGAGTTCAGTGAGGACCCAGCCCATGGAAGAGCAAGATAAGCCCCACAGATGCCCCTTCCAACTTCCTCCCATTCAGAGACTCCGGATGGCTCTGGACACATGGTTAATCGATGGCAAAGCTAGAATGTGCTGCATTCCCAGCTCTCTGCACTTTTTGCAATACCAGAGAGAGTAAATAGTTTCCATGTTGGTGTTAGCTTCCGTTACTATAATAAACATCTGGGGTAATTGCTTATAAAGAGAAAAGGTTTAATTGGAGCTCACAGTTTCAGAGGTCTTGGTCCATGGTTGGTTAGCCCCTTTGGCTTGGGGCCTGTGACAAGGAAGGGAGCTCAGGATGGAGCAAAGTGGCTCCCTTCATAGTGACCAGGAAATGAAAAGAGGAAGAAGAAGAAGAAGAAGAAGAAGAAGAAGAAGAAGAAGAAGAAGAAGAAGAAGAGACAGGCATCCCACAGTCCCCTTCAAGTGCATAGTCCCCACATACCTCCAAAGACCTGAAACCTCCCACTAAGTTCCACCTCTTACAGGTTTCCACTACCATCTAATAGTGCCACGATGGGAACAACCCATTGATACATACACCCGATGGGCCTTTGGGTGACATTCCAGATCCAAACTATAGCATTGTCACATGTTAACTGTGATTGATTGGCATTGGGCACCTGAAGGATAGTGTTAAGAATCTGAGGTGGTACCTAAGCTTGGTGTAGAAAAGCATGATGACTGATTATGATGTCTCCCACAGAAAAAGTTAAGGTACCTATGCCAGGCAATTGTTACCCCTGCACTGTCTAACACTCAGTGAGCCTGGACTGAGTCCTACTTTAAGGCAAATTCCTAATTAGAATTTACATTGTCTCTATCTCTAACCCACAAAATTTCCTTTGAGAGGTCCACAGGGTGTAATTCTTAAGTAAAAAAATATATATATACAATTAAAAAAGCAAGATTACTAGGGAAAAAATTCCTGCGGAAGTAGAAGGTGTTTTGCTGGAGACATGCAATTCATGCCACCACTAGGACAGCAAACCTTCCTTCAACTGGCAGCAGCAACTCTTTCTGCAGAAATAAAATAGGAAGGGAGAACAAACTAACCCCAGGCTAATTCTAAATCCAGGTGTGATATAGGTAAGAGCAAGGAAATAGTTGTATCAAAATGTCACTGATTTTCATCTTCAGAAATCTATTACAGACACCACTGTCATTAAAATATATAATTATAACTAGAAATGGTAGTGCATGCCTGTAATCCCAGAATTTGGGAGGCTGAGACAGGAGGATCACAGGTTCAAGGCCAGCCTCAGCAACTTAGTGAGACCCTGTTTCCAAAACAACAACAATAGGAATTAAAGAAAGGGCTGGGGGTATAACTTGGAGGTAGAATGTCCCTGGGTTCAGGCCCCAGTACCCCCAAAACAGCATAATATTGCACTGTTACACACAAACACACAGAGTTTGGCAACACAGATGATAGCTGTCCTGTGATTAGATTCTGTGTGCAGACAAGTGAAAGCATGAGCAAAGCGTGGGTGTGAGGGCAACCTCAGATAGAAGAGCAGACTACCACAGAGGGATGGAAGGTGGGGAGATGGAAGAGAGGGGATGGAGATGCTAAGAATGTAACAGTTGAAATAATGCTGTGTACATATATAACATTACCAATTCCAACCTCAAAGACATGTATGGAGAGTGGGGTGGAGGGGTGGCGCCCGGAGGAGAGTGCTGCAAGAGATGCCTGTACATGGTTCCTATCACTCTATAGCTCAGTGGGAGGCATAATTACAATGCACCAAGGAAAAGATAATCATTTAGGTAAATAGTTGCCTAGTAATTAATAAATGAGTTGAATTTTAAACCCAAGCATTTTCAAATGGTGCATTTCAATCAAATACTAAATTGTGCTGGTGACATTATATTTTACCTTCTGGATTTGTTCTTCAGCCTTCAACAAGCAGTTAAATAGTTCATCATTTTAAAGAATTTTAAATTTTAATTTTGAGGATATTGTTTTAAAGACATTATGAAAATAACACCAAGAAATACTAAAGATATTATTTTAAATATTAAGGAAAAAAAGCCGTTAAGGTGTCTCGGCGACAACTGGAAACCCAATGATAAATTTCTGCGTCTCTAAAATGAGACTGAGCCAATGGTGCAGAGCCACAGCAAATCCTCTGCACTTAAATTTTTTGCCTGAATAGAAAGATTCATTTAAAGAGAAGAGGCACTTTTAACCAAGCATCATTTAATCTGTTTTATACTAAGAACATAGCCTATTTACAAAAGATTGTTCGAATCGTCTCTGAAATTTGTCCCATGTATTCATTGCCATGGGTTTTGTGGGAGACACGGCTACTCTGCCCTTTGTTTTCCCATTAGTCACCACCCAGGGCTAGCCTCTCCACCAGGCCCTTCTGAATATACTGCTTCAATACTGAAGGAGTCATGCAATACTAATTGCTCTATATCAACATCCTAGCAAAGTCAGATCAATTATTGGTCCACAGGCCTTAAGTGTCCTGAGATGAGAGTACAAGACTCAAAGCCAGAGAGCGGGCTTTTTAAGCATCTCTACCCACCACTCCCCAATGTGTATCAGCTTAGGGGTGCATCCTGATTAGTCAAGACCAATCATCCTCCTTAGCAACAAAAGGATGAAGACTCCAGGATGACATTTATCAGAATAAGGTTTTCCCATGTCCTTGAGATTGAATCAAATGGGACCAATGAGATTCTAAAACAGGATTCTAGAGAATTTTTTTTTCTTTAAATGTTGCTGCACCCACATGCCAAGTCCAGAATGTTGGCACCATTCTGCTGTTAGCCTGAAGAGAACTGAGCCAAAAGGGTTGCAGGAAAATGCAAAGTATGCCGCTGGGTTAAGTCAACCTCAAGATCATCTTATTTCTGACTTGTGGCCATGAGGTCTTTATTGTTTATGTCAGTTTGAATTCTATCTTTGGCTGCATCCTAACTGATGTTAGACCACACCCATGGCCTCCTTGTTGATCAGGACAGAAGAATCCAGATGACGTTGAAAGTTAAGGCAAGGAGGCAAGAAGCCATCTCCCAGAGCTTCTCGCCCTCTTGATTCCCACCCGTCTTCACCATCATCTGCTGCAATGTCACCTTAATAGCTGGGCCTTGAGCAAGGACTCGGTCCCGCTGGAACCCTGCAAGGCAGACGATTCCAAAAGAAGGAACGCATGGCATTTCCCACTTTGCATTATTATATTCTGGAAATTTGGGGTGCTTTGGGTTTTGCTTTCACATTAACTATAAAGGAAAATTTCTTAGAAACACAAGATGGCTAGATGGATTGTGATTCCTCAATGTTAGCTCAGAAAGACAATGTCTCAGCTTACCTCAGAGATATTCATTAACCTCTTTACAAACATTCAGGAAATGGTCTTTGCAAGCTTAGCTACTAAACCAAAGAAACTTAGGTCTACTATTTTATCTATGAGTAAAGAAAGCTTTAAGACAGTTTGTCTACCTTCCCCCTTGTCTTCACCACGCATTAACTACTCTCTAACTGCGAGTTTCTTCTTCGTCGTTAACCTTTAATACTGTTTTTGTACTAAAAGAATTTTTATATACATGTTGTATTCTGTAACCTCTGCTGTTTTCTTAATCCCATCAAATACTATGGGAAATGACTCTTCTAGTTAAAGATGTACCCACTCAACTTTAGGAAAAACAAGTCTGTAAAAATTCCTTTTTAATATGCCTTACTGTAAAAGACAGTATAAAAACTGCTGTTAACATGAATTAAACAGATGCGTTTCAAACTCCATTGGGTGTGAGCATAATCTCTCAACCTTGTCTCGATCCACACCTAACGAGGGACCCCCGACCCTGCTGCCTCAAGGGCTGGCCCCTGACAATCTGGTGCACTCTTGCATGCAATGCCCTCACCTGAAATTGTACCTGCAAATGACAACAGCAAACAAAATGGGCTGCAGAGATTGTCTTCTCAGAATACTCATGAGGAAATGGAGATTTCTGAAGGAACAGATTCAGAGAGACAGAAGTACTTCCTTTTATACCCAAATAACATATCTTCTTAGCAAACTTTTCCCAAGAATAATCTCCCCCATCACTGCTACAAAAAAAGGGTTTATTCCTTCTTATAATTTGTACCCCTATCTAATACAAACAGTTCCTATAACATTGCATAATTATTAGCCCCACCATATTACATTCTTCTTGAAGGCAGGGACTACTGTACTCACTTTCTGGTATTAGCAGATACTTAACTGTTGAACTCATGGACCAATATCTTTGACTCAGTAGAAATTCATCATGTCAAATTAATTCATTTCAATTTGGGTTGAAATGTTCACATAGAACCTGCAATATTTCTTTTTTTTTTTTTTTTTTCCGGTACTGGGGATTGACTCAGGGGAATTCTACCTCTGAGCTACACCCCCAGTCCTATTTTTTATTCTTTATTTTGAAACCGGGTCTCACTAAGTTGTGGAGTGCCTCACTAGGTAGCAGAGGCTGGCCTCGAACCCGGATCCTCTGGTCTCAGCCTCCCAAATGCTGGGATTACAAGCATGTGCCACCACGCCCGGCTCTAGAACCTGCAGTATTTCTGAATGATGATATGGTTGGAAGACTTTCTAAAATACCTTCCAAACATGTTCCACTCTTGCCCTCCAGAATCTGTGAACATAATGAGATATCACACCCATGATTTATGTTATGTTATGTTATGTTATGTTATGTTATGTTATGTTATGTCACATTACAGTATGTTGTGTTATGTTAGGTTGTGTTATGTTATGTGGCACAATGGACCTCAGAAGAGGGAGTTAACCAGGAGGCCCTAATATAATGTTACGTAAACCCTTTAAAGTACAGAGCTTTGGCTGGATGTGGAAGAGGGGGGCAGAAGGCAAAGTCAGAGAGATTTAAAGCATAAAAAAGTTCTGATGCACCATTGCAGACTTCGAAGACAGAGGAGAGTATGAGCTAGGGAATTCAGACATCCTCTAAAAGCTGAGAACAACTGTTGGCCAACAGCCAGCAAGGAACTTCAAACCTACAGTCGCACAGAACTGAATTCTGCCAACAACCTGAATGAATGAGGAAGCAAATTTGGTCCCAGAGCTTCCCAGAGCCCAAGCCATCAGACACCTTGATTCAGTCTTATGAGACTCAGGATCTAACCCAGTTGGGCTGGACTTCTGACCTACAGACTGCTAAGATAATGAATGGAATATTGATGAGAGAGGAAATATTGTTTTAAGCTGTTTACTTTGGGGTGATTTGTCACACAACAAAGAAAACTAATATGGAGAATTATTTGGGAGGGAGGTGAGGAAGCTTTGCAAAGCAAATTAAGATTAAACCAGCTTTAAATTCTGATGTAAAGCTACTTAGAAACAATCCATTTCCTTGAAATTTATAGAAGGGACTGTGTAGATCATTTGACCCTAAGTAAACCAACAGGTTACACTTCAAGCCAACTTTTCTCAATTGGTATAGCTACTAGGCATGGCCTGTTGAGAACCGTAAGGCTGAGCGTGGGCTCAGGGTATGAATCTGTAATTGATCAGCTACACGTGTAGAGGATATGGCACTGGTGGTATGCATCACAAGCAGCTGCTATTCTTACTCTAGCCTGAGTTACTCATTTGAGAACCATAGATCTAGGTAAAAGTCAAGATTATGTAGTTAATAAAGAGCAGAACTAAGAATCCAAGCCTCCTGGCACCCAAATTCAATTTCCTTTACACTCTGCAGAGTTTACTAACCTCAGTGGAATTGATATATTGATCATGTCCTAATATATACTTCGATACTCCCCAGGCCTTGGCAGCAGCCCATGGCTCACATCGTGAGCACTGAAGTCTATCTGGGACAGGCCCACTCTGAGAAGTCTACAGTCCTGAGACCTACCCTCTCTCCTCAGAGATAGCCAATAGAGGAGACCAGCTCTTCCTTCTCTTTTCCTTCTCTTCCATGGGAAAGGTAGAAACAAGCCACGACTAAGGAATACAGTGAGGACTGGGAGACTTCTATACATCAGGCCACCCAAAGAAAATCAGAGCTACAAGGTAGAAGTCAATAGGGAAGGAGAGAGAGAGCAAGCAACTTGCAGACCATCTGAACTCCTCTGGCTGCCATATTTACTCTTCTACTTTGAGATCCCTCTGAATGAACAGAAAGCTCCTTCTGGGCTCTAATGGAGTGAGGGGGGTGGTAAGGACCATTTCTTACTCAAGGATGTGTCTAATACTTGGTTTCTTCTGGGAAGTCTGTAAGTATGTTGAGCAAACTTAGTAGTGGTCTCTGTAAATAGCTGTCTAGCTGTCCAAATTCTCTCTCCAAATATATGTTATATAGGTTTCTCGGGCTATGTAAGTCCCAGACCCATCTGTCTGCTCTGGAAGCCTGCTCCCTCTTCTTGGCTTCTTTGGGCTTTTCCAAATGGGTTTCTGATCATCACAGTCCCAGAGTAAGTTCAACTTATCCATGAGGAAAGGAAATCAGCAGGGAACACTCACTTTGTGATGCATAGAGAATGAGCTTCTCGCTGGAAATGCAAATTTTGAAGGATGAAAATCTCACTTCTGAATACATAATGGCTCCTAATTAGCTCACACATAATTAGACCAATTACCAGGGGCCAGTACACTCTTTAATGCTGTGTACCTAGGTTTTTTTTTTTTTTTTTTCTCTAGGGACCATATACCTAAATGGTTAAAATTCTTTTTCAGCAATGATTACACTTTTTCATTCATTATCATTGAAACAACTTTGCTTGTATAAATGTGGTCATAAGTGCTCCTAGTCATGGCCTTTTCTGTGAGTCATAGCTAGTAGGACCTTAGCTTCACCCTCAGCTCAGTAATGAAGAGAGCCAATTTGCCTCAAACCTGTGGGATGAGTTAAGGGCCAGGGGTGGGTAGATTTGAAGTCTGATGGAATGTCCTCAAAGCCATAGAACTATTCATACTTTTTTTTTTGTACCAGAAATTGAACCCAGGGGTGTCCTACTTCTAAACTATACCCCCAGCCCTTTTTATTTTTTATTTTAAAACAGGGTCTTGCTAAGTTGCTGACACTGGTTTAGGACCTGTGATCCTCCTGTCTCAGCTTCCCAAGTACTGAGATTACAGGCCTGTGCCACCACATCCAGCTTGCTGCCCCAGGCTGGGCAGAACATTACAACAGACTTGGAATCTACCCACAGTCCTATTGATACTTTTAAACTCAGTAATCTCACAGCACGGGCCTTCTTAAATGAAGGAGATCGCTCTAAACACTGGGAAAAAATGCACTCTCTTACCCTGGCTTGCCCAGAAAGCTGAGTTGAAATTACAAACACTGATGCGCTACTTCTTCACTAGAGGGCTTAATATCAACGAGGTAGAATTCAGGAGGAAGGAGGGAATGGAGCAGAAAAGGAGGAAGAGCCTCCAGAAGGGTGAATTCCTGAGTTGGATATTAAGTGAGATGCTGGATGTCAGGTGAGATGTCTTGCTTGATCTCACAAGATGGGCTCTTCGAGTCCATGTCATAACTGCGACTCTGGGCAGTCCTCTGGAGGGGGCCAGGAGGAAGAGCAAAAACTTTACTCCATGGCTTCCATCTCCCATTGGTCCACATTTTTCCCCATGAGACATTCATTCATAGGTCGCATGTGTGTAGTTGCTGAGAGGGTCCTGTGGTGTCTTGTACCTCACACTCAACAGGGAGCAGGAGTGTGAGGTGCAGGGCAGCAGGATGACAGAGCCTGTCCAGAGGTGGTCACCCTGTTGGCAGTTGAGGAATCTCAGCCCCAAAGCTATAGAGATGGGGAGGCTGAGACCTTCTGAAGAGGCCTGATATCTGCATAGAGATCTCCATCTCAGTGTGGCTCCCAGTGAAAAAGCCCAAGGTGGACAGCTAAATCATCTTCTATGTGAATCCTAACTCTGCCACCCACTCACTGTAGGACATAGGGCAAACTAATTTCTCTGCTCCTAGGTTCCCCGCATTTGTTAAATAAGAATAATGTCTACTGCTCAGAAATGCACCAAGGCTTGAATGAGATGATCTGTGGTAGAGGTGGTCCATAACACAAACCTAGCAAAGGGAAATTCTCCTCGCAAGTGATCGTAATAATACACTGAAACAATATAGATAGCCAATAAGTGCGTAATGGTTAAATAAATCACTAGGCAATCAGTTCATGGATCCCTGTGTGCCGTTCAAAGAGATGTAATGAAAGCCAGGCATGGTGGCACACGCTGATAGTTCCAGCTACTCATGAAGCTGAAGAGGGCAGATCACTTGAGTGCAGGCGTAGGGCCAGCCAGAGCAACACAGGGAGACACATCTCTTAGGAAAAAATTGGTAAGTGGCAAAATTGCATATGCTGTTGTTTTTAAGACAAGATTGTATGTGGAAGGAGGGTGTTGCAAACAACATGAGATACTCCATGCAAATGCTTGGCACGAACAAGCATGGCATTTGGAGAGGAAAGTGTGAAAAACACTAATCATTGCTACTCAGTACTATTTACTCTTCTTTCTTGTTAACAAAACTCTAAATTTGCCCAGAGTGGCAACGTACTCCTTCCCAAGTGGTAAATCATGATCTGTTTCAACTAATCTGGAAAATTCTTCTTTCCAAATCTCCAGTTCCCTTGCAGCTGGAGAAGGTCAGGTGATAGACTTCTTTACAGAGTCATCTAATAAGAAGGTTCCTACTTTCCTTGCAAGGTCAGGGAAGACCAAAACTTTCCTGATAAAAAGGGGAGTTAGGTGACAGGCACTGCCCTTTATTCCCTTTTTCCACTTATTTAAGTCAGGTTTTCTGTTACATATAATCAAACATACCTAATTGATAGAGGTTGCTATACTAATCAATTTAGATTCCTTACTTCATTGGATTTTTATAGTAGATGTTTAAAGAATGCTTCATAATTACTGCTTTACAAATAACTGAGAGCCCAAGTGACTTACCCAAGGTCACCTTACTATGGCATCTCTGAAGCAGAATTATGCCAGATCTTTATCCTACATTCTTTCCCACAACTTCAATAGCAAATAGTTGAAAACAAAATACAAAGGAGATTATGAAGCTGAGAAAGAAGCACTGAGCGATGAGGCTGGAAAGAGGAACTGCTTCCAAGTGTAAATGGTGTTGTGTGCCTTGCTGGGACAGAGAGTAGCA
The DNA here is from genome assembly GCA_004027655.1 of Graphiurus murinus. Classification (NCBI taxonomy): domain Eukaryota; kingdom Metazoa; phylum Chordata; class Mammalia; order Rodentia; family Gliridae; genus Graphiurus; species Graphiurus murinus. Next base: position 31,793 of record PVLC010010836.1, read on the forward strand.
ACGTGCTAAGACCTACACTTCACCAAACATTGCTGCCACGTTCCCATGGCCTCGTGCATGACAGAGATCAATAAATACTGAGCAAATGCATGAATAAGGAAATAAACCAGTAAATAATTGGATAAAATTCTCTACGTGTGTATGCAGAATGAATCAAAGCAGACAAGACTAGATGGAAGAAAACCATTTAGGAGGTACTGCATGAAAGATATGAAAGTATGAATTATGGCAGTGGTGTCTGGTCTGGGGACCAGAGAACAAATTCAAGAGTGATTCAGAAAACCTAGTTGATCGGATCACAGTCCTCAAATGGCTACCAGATTATCTTCCTAAAAGAACACTTTTTTTTTTTTTTTTTTGGCGGTACTGGGGATTGAACTCAGGGGCATTCTACCTCCAAGCTATACCTCCAGCCCTATTTTTTATTCTTTATTTTGAAACAGGGTCTCACTAAGTTGTGGAGTGTGCCTCACGAGGTAGCTGAGGCTGGCCGCAAACCAGGATCCTCCAGTCTCAGCCTCCCAAATGCTGGGATTACAAGCTTGCACCACCACGCCCGGCTAAAAGAACACTTTTTTATTAGGCCATCTGGCTGACCAGAAACTTTGAGCAGTTTCCCACTGCTTGTAGAATGCATCCTAAAATTTGTCATCTGGCATTCATGGCCCTTCCTCAGATTCAAGCTCTAAATCTGACCCAGTGACTATACAGCATATGGCCGCAAATAGAAATGCAAATGATTAATTCATTAATTTGCATAATACTTAATAACTTATTAATGTATCCATCTACATTATTTATTTATTTGGACCTTCCCTCATGTGCTATTTACTATTTCCCAACAACCATGTGAGTTAAGGATGGTGGGATTGTATAGACAGAGCAGCATGGTCTTACTGATGAAAAAACAAAGATTTAACAAGACCAATTGCTAAATTGAGTCTCTGGTCAGATCCTCCCCATCTGCTGTCAGTCTTGTTCTTCAATTTGACTTGAATCCTTTCTTGCACTAGGCTCATACTCAGCTTGCTTAGGTTCTGGCCCTAAAATTATGAGCTTGCCTGATGTCTATCCAAATCTATCTAAACCTCAGATGAACTCTTGGCCAAATCCCACAGCCAGACAGCTCTTTTAGCAAGAAAATTGAAGCCATCACTCTTAACCCAGAAATTGGATTACAGATCTTTGTCCCACACAGATGGATCATAAACCGCTCTGTTGAACACTATTAAATATGAAACTTCTGAAAGCTTTTTAATGGACAAAGATGATTCTCAATCTTTCACAAAACTTCTCATAATAAATGATCTTGTAAATATTTTCCTTCTGGCTGAACTGTGTTTCGATATCTGGAGTTTCTGGCTAACTGCAATTCATCCTTCAAAACTCTATATTAAGTCTCACTCCTCCAGGAAGTCCTCTGGGGCAGAGCTGACCAGCTGCCTACCAAATAGCCATGTTTCCTTTCTGTAGGTTAGAGCTGGTATTAGAGAAAGGCTGCCCAGCAGGGACTGCACTTCCAACCCTTTAAAGGCCTCGGGGGCCATGTGACTTGTTTTGGCCAATGAAATATGAGAGAAAGAGATATGTGTTGACTCCAGACTGATATGATTAGAAAATCACTAGTTGTGTCTTCCCTAATCTCTCTCCTCTCCCATCAGCTGGCTAGAGCTCAATACTTATGGAGACCCACAGAAGCCATAGCACGTTGTAGACGTAGGGCCTCTATCAGACATGGAGCAGAACTTCATCTCCCCATTCCCTCACCCCCGACCCTGAGCCTCACCAACCAGAGACACCTGTAATCAATTATTTGATAATGTCAGGCCATGGAAATCTTGGATTTTGTTGGTGCTGCTCCTCTTAGAACTAAAGTAGCATAACTAGTACTCCCTCCACATCCTTCCCATACAATTTGACATTCCTTAAAAAAAAAAAAAAAAAAAAAAAAAGCTGCACTAGATTTATCAAATGGTTATACTAGAAGATTCCATGACAGCTCTTGTTGCATTATAATATATCACAACTATTCATGTGCTCATCTTTCCTACCAGGTTATATCTGCATGTCCAGCTACTGGAACACAGTGCTTACTCATTAAAGTTTCACAAATAAATTTTTGAAAAAAAAAACAGATGAAATTTTGTAATGCTTACCAGTTTACAAAGTGCTGCCCCATATTTGATTTCAGCTTTGCTCCTCACTCTTTCGGAATGCATTTGTCTATATTGTTATGCCCTCTAAGCAGGAAGACTATGGTGATAGAGCTCTTAACATCATGGTGTTGCCAAATGGAAGGCAAGACTTTTAAGAGTTTAAGTTGCCAAGATGGCCTGCTGAGTATTATGTTGTGGGTAACATGTACCACCCTGGATGACAACCAGTAATGATAATACATCAACTGATTCTCACTTAGATATATGTAGTCAGAATGCCCAAGTTAATAAGTTGCCTTTTGATGTAACAAAGTTGTCTGCTCTTTGTTTTTTTGTGTGTGTTGTTGTTTGATTGATTGATTGATTGATTGATTGATTGATTGTTTTAAGAAACATTAAGATACTTCTCTACCTGGTAAGGTATGCGAGGAATGGTGATTCTCTCATCCTAAGACCTGCCTTGGTGCAGCCTGGGCCAATATCACTGCAGAAACCTGGTTTGCTGTAAAACATAATTACTGTGTCAATTATAGAGGGAAGAGCCAGTGAGCTGGCACCTAGCTTCATGCCTGCTGAATTTAGTGCAGTGTGCTTTACTCTGGAATCAGGGATAGATTTCAGTTCAGAAAATTGAAATGGGATACTAAATGCCCAAGGTTGGCAACCTTGTACTGGCACCAACACCTGTAGCACACTGTAGGACACCTACTCAGTGAGCATTCAACTTCTCTTCTTTGCTAAGGAAACCAGATTTTGTCCAGGGAATCCAACTCCTCACAAAGTCATGAGATATTGCCTTAGGAATGGGCAGGTTCTGGCCAATGACGTATGAGGAGTCTGCTGGGGATCTTCTACAAAAGATAAAAAGACACAAGAAGAAGTGGTCCTTCTGCAAGTGAATGTGTAGCCAGGCTTGGATGTAATATATGGAACGAATGCCACCACCTTGAAGATGAAGACAACACTCAGAGAAGGACAGAGCCAAATGACACAGAGAGGACAGCTGAGACTCTGAAGTGCCACACCTCAAAGCTGTCCTAACAGTGAACTTCTTGTTGTATAAGGTAATAAATGCTTTGGTCCACTAAGCCATTTTGAGTTGATTTGCATTTGAAGTCACCCCAGACAATAAAACCACTAGTTTCAACTAACAACTGAATCTGGCTTAACATAACAAAAAACTCAAATCAAGAGTAACCTAAAGAGAAAGCAGCCTAAATAAGATGGGAGGTTATTTCGTTCCCATAACATTAAGTCTGGAGATAGGTACTTGCTAGCATCGATGTGTTGGTTCTAAGATGTCAGAGTTGGGACTGGAGGTGTGGCTCAGTGAGCATGTTGAAGGCCCTCACTCCGATCCCCAGTACCATATGCACACACACAAAATGATATAAGGATCAAGATCTTCACAATCATCTTGGCTTTTCCTTCACATTTGTGCATGGATGCTTCAGCTCCAGCCATCATATCTGAGTCCTAAGGAAGGTATGGTTTCTATATAGGAAAAGAAAACATTCTCAATAATTCCCCAGAAGGTTTTTGCTTCCAACTACTGGCTTCAAGGGGAGTCTAGAATTAATAATTTTCATCTGAGAACAATGCCATTCTCAATAAAATTGGGGCTTTGCTAGTAAGGAAGAGGGAAATAATGGCCAATGGGTAGAAAAATAACTGTTTCTGTCATATCACTATATAATGGTTAGAGCTAAACATCCCATTGAAATAAGAGCCAATTAAAGTTCTTTATTGGAATATCCAGAATAATGTCAAAGTAGAGAGGGAATAATAAAAAAAACTACCAAGTATAAATGCTCTCTGACACCATTAAAGACCCCCAAAAAGGAGAAAATTTGCAACCAAAGGGGACAAGAAGCAAGGAATCTAGACAATAAAGAAGAGAGTTTAAACAATGATCTGAGAATGAATTTTGAACACAAGATTATGATGAGGAAATGGTGCTTTGCTGCTGCCTGGGAGTTGTCTGGGCACAAGCCAGAAGCAAGCATAGGTAGTTCAAGGTTTGCTAAGGTGGCACGTAGAAACCCTATCTGTATGTGGAAGGACAGCACAAAAAGTAGCTTCACAAATTCTATTTACATGGCATTGCTGTCCTATACAGGAACTTTACTGGCCTGTTTCCTGATGGAAACTGGAAGCCAATCATTTTCCCACTCTCTTCTAATAAAATGTTTAATAATGGAAAAATCTGTATAGGTACCATAAGATGCTAGAAATGCTAAGAAATTTATGTAGAACGGCATTGGTTGGGGGAAATTTCTAATCATCTCCAAGTTGGTAGCATCTGATAAGGTTTATCCAGGAGGCAAGTAGCAGCATCCCTAGTGAAACAACAAACATCTAATTGGCAATGGTAGGATCAAAGAGAAATGGAGTAATTCCATGAATTACTTAAGAGCATGCTCTGATGTGGGGCTCCGAGTGTTGAATCTATGTCCCATCTCCAGTCTTTACATGGAATCGGCTGAATATTAATAAAAGTGGAGGTATAGCTACCGTGGATATCAATGTCAGCATTGGGGGAAGGGTGGTAAGCAGCTAAATGGGCTGCCCCAATCAACACAGAAAAGAAATCGCTTTGACCAGGTCTTCCCCCAGCAGGGCTGATTGTAGCATTTCATCCTCCATAACCAGCAGACCTCTAGCTTGCCGAACGCATTCCCCAAACAGCAGCACTGGGAGCTGAGACAAGGACTGACCGTGGAATCGCTATAAGGATGAAGTTTGGATACTATTAGAAAATTTGGATACTCAGAAAAATTAAAGGTCTCAGAGCACAGAATGGATGGCCTTGGCAGTCTCACAACCCCCACCTAGCGGGTGAAAGAGTGCAAAGTAAAGGGGGGAGGACCACCACAGCTGACGTCTAACAATGGCAGTACCAGTTAGCTGTGGTATCAGTGTCCCAGCTAACGTTGAGGTTGTACCAAAGTAAGGAAGAGCCATCATTCAGCACACCAGGATGATTTCTACCACGTGGTGGTGGCTCCTTCCCATCAACTTCCACAGGCAAATAGACCTGTAATCTAATAAGCAAAACTACTACAGGAAAACTATTCCATTTCCTCTTTATCTAGAGCTAAAAGGTACGAAAGGAATCCACACAATTTTTAACAGAAAACTTAATAATGGAAGTCTATACCTCTTTGCCCAAATGAAAAAAACAAACAAGTCCATGGATACATGAGAAGACTGACACTAAGAAAAAAGGAATCACTTCAGAGAAATGAAACATACTTAATCTAAATACATATACATATGTAAATACTGCTTTATGTGAAGACAAATCTCTGGAATCAGAAAATGTTTCATTGTAATGAAAAACACTATTATCACTTATCAAAGTATTCCAACAAGAATGATAATAACTACCAATAATAAAAGCTACTATTTATTGTGCATTTGTACTGCATGCTGAGCACTATTTTAAACTATGTCTATATATTAACTCATTTATTTCTCATAATGTGCTGTAGGACAAGTGCTATCAATTTGCCCATTTTAAAGATGATGATACTAAAAGTTGTGCACGGTGGCATATGTCTATAATCCTAGTGCTTGGGAGTCTGAGAAAGGAGGGTTGGAGGTTTGAGGACAGTCTCAGCAACTTAATAAGACCGCTAGGGACCCCTCCTCAGCAAACAAGCTCTGCCTCTACCATTGCTACCTTGTTTCTATGAGGAATGGGGAGAAATTCTAAATCCAAATCATTATAGCTTTGAAATCAGGAAACGGAAGTCCTACAATTTTGCTCTTTTTCAAAAAGCAATTTTGAAAAAGCGCAAAGTTACGCTAAATGTTTTGCCTTTCCAATCTGCTTGTCTATTTCTGCCCCCCAAAAAACATGTCATTATTCCAACGAAGATTGCAATTGAATTTATAGATAAATTTAAAAAGAACTGCTATCTTAATAATATTGAATCTCACAATTCATGAACATGCAATGTCTCTCCCTTTACTCAGATCTTCTATCTCCCTCAGCAAAGCTTCGTATTGTCAGCGTACAAGACTTGCACTTCTTATGTTAAACTTATTCCAAAAGAATCATACTCAATTATAAAAGATGCATATTACATAACCTGGTATAAAACAACTATATAAATTATATATTCTTAAATTATGAATTGATTTTAATTTTCTTCTTTTTAGATGCTATTATAAATAGAAATTTATTCTTACATTTTTCTTAATTATCTTTTGTGATTCCACTGTACTGGTTACTCCTGTAGTCCCAGTCCTTAGGAGACTGAGACAGGATGATTGCCAGTTCAAAGTCAACTTTAACAACTTAACGAGACTCTCAGCAACTTAGTGAGACCCTCTTTCCAAATAAAAAATAAAATAGGGCTGGGCATCTAGCTTAGAGGTAGAATACCCAGCACCACCACCATAAATATATATATATAGACAGTATATGGTAATAGCAAGAAACAGCCCATTTTGAGGTAGAGGTACACCATGGCTATGGCCTGTGTAGGCTGGTCTCCAAAGTGGGGCTGGTGAGAGACACAAGATCAATTCTGGTGCCTTATTCAAAGACACAGGAGGATGACTCCAGCACATGGAGATGTGGAATATTTAGTACTTATTTTCCTCAACTTAAGTCCTTAGCAGCAATCCTAGAACAACATGAAAAGCCTTGGCTATTATTCTATTTTGAACGATCGTCCCCCTCTCTGGGATATCTTCTGCATTTCAAAAAGAGAAGCCACATCCAAAAATGTTGAGTGACTGTCTTTCAGTAGCTGCCCATCAATAAGAGAACAATGTTTAGCTCTTTAATAAGGGGAATACATATAAGAGAAGATGGACAAAGAGCTAACATTTGCTAGAAGTCTACTATGTGCCAATTCCTTCACAGGAGTTATTTTATGTAAATCTTAAAATGCCCTTGAGAGGTAACTATTATTATTACAATTTTTCAGTAACAAAACTCAGAGAGATTAAGTAGTTCACCCACAGCACAAAAATATAAGCACAAACCTGGGATTTCTGCTTACCTTTTAATCTAAACTTAATTTAAATTTGAACTTCTGTTTCCAGGTCCCAATAGATCCTACTAATACACTATGCTACCTTCCTTCCGGATATGGCCCCTCTGTTCTTGAGCTGGGGGGGTCTCAACCTTGTCTCCACATTGGAATCATTTGAGAGATGTTTCCAAATATTAATGAGATAGGGGGAACTAGATAAAGGTAGCATTTCTTACAGCCCCAGGAACTTCAAAGTGCAGCTAAGACTGAGAAACCCTACTTTAGAGCTCTTTCTTCCAAGCCCTCCTCTGCTCTAACCTTACTGAAATGCTTCAGGGTCCTCCCCTAGTTCTGAGTCTTAGCACTTGCTCTTTGCCCTGAGTATCAAAGGGATACTCATGATTTCTCTGCCCATCCTATGAGATTGAGCCCCATTGTCATCACTCTGAGAATCTGTCCCTGGCCCTTGGGTCTAGTTTGTTACTATTTCACCCAAAAGACACATTATATATGGGCAAATCTACTGTTGTCATTTATGCCAAGTTGTATTAATTACTATTGACAAACAACTCTTCTCTTTTAGAATCTAAGGGGCATTCTACCTCTGAACTATACCCCAGGGTCTTGCTAAGTTAGCACACACTGGCCTCAAACTTATGATTCTCCTGTCTCAGCCTCCCAAGTATTGGGATTACAGATGTATGCCACCACCATGCCCAGCTAGAATCTGAGCTTTTTCAGGATACAGGTAAGTAGTTTCCTCTGTAACTATATCTCATAAGATCATTCATGGCTGATATCAGGCCCTCAGAAATATTTGTTAAATTAATAGATTTTACTCTCATAGGAATAGAAAACACAATTTTGGCAAAGAGGGGTCTGCTAGTTCCCTGATTCTGCTGTTTCTACCTATAATAAGCATGACCTTGAAGCCACGTGGGCTGAAGTTTCTCTTACCAGGTGATCCCATCCAGATTTTAGTCCTAACATTTAAAGATGAATAAAGTAGCCTCAGGAGAGAGCTGGCCTTGCAAACTCAGCCCCTTCAAGTGACAGATTATGCAGCAGCTGGTGTTCAGCTCCTAGCTGGGCCCTTCCCTGCTTGCCTGCTGTTCAGTTCCCTGGGCTCTGTTTGCAGGACAGGACAATTCCTGTTGCCCTTTCTCTTCACTCTGAGGAACATTTGTGGGTTTAGCCAGGAATTCAAAATTCCCAGAAACACTCAGGCTTTAATTGTGCATTAGTTTCTCTCAGGAAGGCTGACATTTAACACATTCCTTCAGAGCCTGTGAGTCACTATTCTGTACACCCCCTTCTCTGAAGCCTCCAATCTACTCTTTAAAGTAGGCATTATCATTCTCATCTTACAGATAAGAAAGCCAAAGGCCAGAGGGAACAAAAACAATAATGTGTCCCCTATCATTCAGCTAATCAGAGACAGACCTGGGATCTAGGGCCAGGTGTGTTGACTTTGAAGTCCTGTTGAAGCAGGGTTCCCAGCCTCAGCACCATTGACATTTGGAGTCAGGTAAGTTTGTTTTAGGACTGTTTTGTGTTCTGGCATCGGTGGCCCCTACCCATTAGATAATCAGTACATTTTCAAGATGACAACCAGAATGACTTCTAGAAATTACCAAATATCACCTGGGGAGGAAATCACTCTTGCTTGCTTGCAAGTTAAAGGATTTGACCCCATTCTGGTCTCAGATCTTGCTCACAAGCAACTGAAACTAATTAAAGGTGAATAAAATGAATGTATTAGAATGGTATTGGATGACTCATAAAAATCTCTGGGGATGCTATAAAACAAGATTCAGGGGATGAGGGAAGAGAAGGGACCAGGGGAGGCCAGGCTGCCAAAATATCCACAGGAAGATTTCATTCATTCTTCCAGAAAATATTTAATTGAATAAGTATTGCTTGAGTACCCACTATGTACCAGGTACTTGGGATACATCAGCAAACAAGACAAGATATCCATCTCCATGAAATGTGCATTCCAATGGAGGAAAAACATAAGCAATAAACATGAAAAGCAAGTAAATAACATAATATTTTTAAAGATGGCAAATGCAAAGTTTCTAAAAAGTAGAGGAAGAAGCTTGGTGTGGTGGCTCACACCTATAATGCTAGTACTTGGAGGCTTAGACAGGAGAATTGCAGGTTCCAGGCTAGTTTCAGTAACTTAGAAAGACCCTCAACAACTTAGTAAGACCCTATTTCAAAGTAAAGAATAAAAATGGCTCGTGATATAGCTTAGAGATAGATAGGACACCCCTGGGTTCAATCCTCAATACCAAAAAAAAAAAAAAACAGAGGAAGATAAGTAATTATTATGTGAGTGCTGGGAAAGAGTAGTAACAGATAAAACTCTTTAGATAAAAAGTCTAGCTGAGACATCACTGCCATTTGCTGGCCACTACTCTTGGCCCTAGGTCCCCTGCCCCCTGGACACTACTAGGACCACCGTTTCCCCAAGATGGTGGATGTCATTGCTAGAGGGATAAATTCTTTGTTCCCTTCTTCTTTGCATTAGTAGTTCTAACTGAACAACCTCAAGTTATAAGCATCTGCTTGAACAGGCTAGGTCATGTGACTGCAGCTCCTACGAAATGGGGCAACAAGAGTGTCCATTTTGGCTACTGGAAACAGGCTCCCTTTCCCATGTATGATGCCAAGCAAAAAAAACAAAAATAAAAGAATGCCCACTGTTTGAACATAAACCTAGTAATTAGGCCAGTAGGTGGGGCAGATGAAAAGAACGAGGTGAAGATATCAGAGCACATTAGCAGAGAGTTTATGAGATGAGACCAACATAAAAGATTCCAGTTTCAGAGACCCACTCGGTTGAGCCCATTATGTGTCTTCTGATAAACAGTTTTTTTTAAAGCCAACAAACTGTAAATAATTCTGTACAAACTAGATTTCCACTCCAATGAGTTTGTGTTAAAGTCTGATGAAGAAAAATTGAGCTGTTTAAATTGCTATTTCCATAACAAGTGTTGAGTATTCTATTTAAATTTGTAGGAACAGTAACTAGGGCACAGGGGTGGTCACATACCGCATCTTTCTCCTGTGTTGTATTAAACAGCTCTTCTGGCTGTTTGCATAAATATGGGGCTTTGATTCTTCCTCTAATTGTTGTCATGATGCAGTTCAGTTATGAGATGTCTAAATCAGCAGAGAAATGAACGTTGGTCCTCCTTTCCTTCGAGTTAATCTACTTATGTCCATTTTGCATTTTTTGTTTATGAAATTTTCATATTGGTTGGTGGATTTGGAGCTGATACTAACAGGGTTAGTAGGTAGCCATGCCATGCCAAACATTAAGTATTTTAATACCCATTGAGTGAGCCTGTGGGGCAATTGGCCAGTCTTTTATATAAGTCATGAAAGAGTCATTAGAGGTGACCTTACAGGACAAGAAATCCATCTTCATCACAGGAGTAAAAATAGAAGCCAAAGAAAGGCACGAACTTCTTCAAAGATACACAGTAAGACCCTGCTTTCTCTGTCCCCTTTCTGGTCCATGATGGGAAGAGATCTAGAGAATTAAGATGAGCAGAACCTCTGTCCAATGGAAGCATAACACAAGCCACAGGTGTTATTCTAAATTTTCCAGTAGCTGCAAATTTTAACAGTTAAAAAAACAAAAAACAGGTGAAATAAGCATGAGTGATACACATTTTATTTCACTCAATATGGCACTGTAAGCAGGCATTACCATCAATTTCACTAACATATGGGGAAGTAGGAATGGTGAGCTGAGTGGAATACAAAGGGAAATACACCAAGAACTATGTGTAGGTATATTTGTATCACATGGAACCTAACTATGATGTGTAATTGGAATGCACTAATAAAACTATTTTAAAAACAAAACAGAGCCGGGCATGGTGGCACATGTTTGTAATCCCAGCATTTGGGAGGCTGAGACGGGAGGATCCGGGTTCACGGCCAGCCTCAGCTAACTAGTGAGGTATTCTGCAAGTTAGTGAGACTCTGTTTCAAAATAAAGAATAAAAAATAGGGCTGGACTGTAGCTCAGAGGTAGAATGCCCCTGAGTTCAATCCCCAGTACTGAAAAGAAAAAAAAAACAGTATCCCTTCAATGTATAATCAATACATTTATACTAATTTTCCAAAAGTCTGTGTGCATTTAATATTTACAACATATCGCATTCAGGAATAGCTATATGTAGCTGATGGCCACCACATTAGAGCGCAGAGGGACTTGTTTTATTTCTGTATATGGGAAATTCCTTCTCTAGCCAATGAGTTCTCAAAAAATCTTTATGAGTTGGCAGAATGTGAAAAAAAGAAAATCAAAACATTAGAAATTTCAAGTTAGGCATTTGGAAGAATTTCAAATATTATAATGTGTTCTTAGGAAAGACAAAGTACATTTCCCTCTCTGTCAATTCTAAAGAAAAAATTTCAACTCCGCAAATACTCATTGAATGCCAACTGTGAGCCAGGCACTGTGTGAGGCTCTACAGATGCCCCACCACCAAGTCAGGCTTTCCTGTCCTCAAATCCCCTGGCTCTCTGCTGAGGCACCATCTGTACAAAGAGGGCTGCCCAGAGCTAGACAGCGATAAACACCACCTCTGCCATGTGGCTGTAGCATAGCTCTGTGGGAAGCCTGTGACCACACGAGAAGAACAGAATGAAGTGTTGAAGCTTAGTGTTCCTAGTGTTTTAGCCAGTTGAGAAAAAGCACAAAATTCAGATGCAGAGGGAGTGAGGAGTAGGGTGTCAGTGTGTCAGCCTGATGCTGCTAGATAGAGCCAAGGATAGAGTAAGCTTCCTACTTCTCCTCATTACAGAGACACAGCTGGACACTGTTGAGCACCCTGCAGAGCCCAGGTCCTTTCCAGTCTCACCATCAGACAGGTCATTTCCACTCTGGAAGTTCCAGGGGGCTGGCTGGCCGGGGCATGTTAGTTCCCCATGCTGGGAGCATTGTTAATCATCAGCTTTGAGGTCACCTCGGTCCGGCTTAGGAGGGACATAAACTGTCCACCAAAGTGGAGATTTCTGCATGCAGACAAATCTCCAAGGACCAAATGAGATCAATAAGCAAAGACCCTGACAACTTGCTTATTTCCCAGAATTTTACCCTTTCATCCCCTGCTTCACCTGTGACTACCTTGTTGCTTTTCCCTGACTCACCCCATGACAGCTCTGCTGTCTCCTGTGATCAATTATTTTGACTATGTTTTGGTTATAACCCTCAATAAGAGCAAGATGCTGGTGGAAGAAAGGTAGGAGAGATATCTTTCTCCCCCCCAAGCCCCTCTGCTGTCTTGTTTCTCTAATAATAATAATTTTCTATAAAATCATTATGACTCCATGGTCATTCATGTGAGAGGCTTCTAATCAGTCAATCAACATCAGCACCATCGGCTACACTTCGGGGATTTGCCGTCCTCTGGCTTTAACACCAAAGCACATGGTCAACCAAGAGTGCCGGCATCCCCTGTGAGATGGCCAGGAGAAGGGACAGGATGGGCCTTCTGTGCAGCCACCTTGCAGACACCAAGCACTCCTTCATTCTAGTGGGGGGCTGTTCAGTTTCCGGCCCCAAAAGGACGCTGAAACGGATCCAAACAACATATTAGCTGAAGGACAAACTGAACTTTAAAAAAATGTTTTATTAGTGAATTGCAATTACATATCATAGCAAGGTTCAATGTGATACAAACATACACACATACAGCCCTTGGTGTATTTCCCTCCTCTCTCCTCACACATGTTAGTGAAATTGGTAGTAATACCTTGACAAATTGCCATAGTATTATCTGATTTCTTTTTTTTTTTTTTTTTTTTGCGGTACTGGAGCTTGAACTCAGGGGCATTCTACCTCCGAGCTACACCCTCCAGACCTATTTTTTATTCTTTATTTTGAAACCGAGTCTCACTAAGTTGTGGAGTGCCTCACTAGGTAGCTGAGGCTGGCCGCGAACCCGGATCCTCCGGTCTCAGCCTCCCGAATGCTGGGATTACAAGTGTGCACCACCACACCTGGCGTATTATCTGATTTCTAATTTTGAATTATGCACAGCTCCACTCTCTAGAATGGCCCACTCAGAGAATGAGCAACAAGTACAAATGACAACATAGAATTTTCCCAAGAATTATAATGCCAGTCACATAAAAAATGGAAAAGAATTAAAGTCAGAATACTATAGTGATACATACCTATCAATGTTTATAGCAGCACAATTGACAAAAGTCAAATTATGGGACTGACATAGGTGTCTGTCAACCAATGAATGGACAAAGAAAATGTGGTCTATAGCACTCAATAGATTTGTACTTAGACATAAAAAAGAATGAATTAAGTACTTTGCAGGAAAATGGGTGGAACTAGCGAACACTGTACTGAGATCAGCCAGTCTCAGAAATTCAAGGGTCATATGTTTTCTCTCATATGTGGAAGTTGGAGAGAAAATAGGAAACAGAAGGGACTTAAGATAACAAGGAGAGAGACCAGCAGAACATTAGAAGAAGATGGAGGGAAGTGGAGAGGGGGAAAGGAGGCTTGATAAAGGAAACAGTTCAAATAATGTTATGCCCATGCAGGAAGGTATCACTACCAACCTCACTAATATGTAAGAGGAGGGAGAGTGGGGTGAGACCTGGAGAGAAACAGCCGAGTGATGGGTACCTGTATGTTTGCATCACTTTAAACATCACTATGCTGTATAACTACAATGCACCAGTTAAAGTATATGTGGTGGCACACGCCTGTAATCCCAGTAATCTCAGAAGGATCGAAAGTTCAAGGCCAGCCTCAGCAACTTAGCAAGACTTGGCAACCTAGTGAGACTCTGTTTGAAAACAAAAATAAAAAGTGCTAGGGGTGTCATTTGGAGGTAGAATGCCCTTGGGTTCAATTCCTAATACCACAAAAAAATATAAACTTGACTTATTTTCAAAAAGGTATATTTGAAAAATAATAGTGAATGCTCCAAGTTGGAATCTAAGTATTCTGAAACTTCTCCCATTTCTAATTTCCCAAGAAAAATGGGGAACCCCAAAATAAGTTTCCTTCCCTTATAACTGAAACTTTATGCAGATTTTTACATTTTTTTCTCTCTCTAATCCTTTCATCTGTCAACAGCCACTGAGTTCCCTGTTGGAAAGAAACTTATTTCAACAGCTCCACAGTCTGGGCCGGTTTTTCTGAAGTGGTTGAAGCTTTTTATTTGTTTTGTGGTACTGGGGAACCCAGGGGCATTCTACCTTTGAGCCACACTAGAGCTTTTTTTTTTTTTTTTTTTTTTTTTTTTTGCGGTACTGGGGATTGAACTCAGAGGCATTCTACCTCCGAGCTATACCCCCAGCCCTATTTTTTATTCTTTATTTTGAAACTGAGTCTCACGAAGTTTCGGAGTGCCTCACTAGGTAGCTGAGGCTGGCCGCGAACCCGGATCCTCCGGGCTCAGCCTCCCGAATGCTGGGATTACAAGTGTGCGCCACCACGCCTGGCTCACACTAGAGCTTTTTAATTAATTTATTTATTTATTGTTTTGAGATGTGATCTTGCTAGGTTTATGAGAGTCTGAAGAAGTTGCTAAGGCTGTCCTCAAACGTGCAATCCTCCTGTCTCAGCATCCCAAGTACTTGGGATTACAGGTGTGCACTGCCACACTTGGCTCTTTTTGTCTTTTAACATCTGGCTGCAAAAAATTAAAACTTCATATAGTTCAAACTATATTTCTACTGAGCAAGGCTGCTACAGGCATAAGCCACCATGCCTGGCTTCCAGCTCAATATTTTAGGCTCCAGGTACAGTACACAGAAAGTCAGCACAGCACCAGCCTCAACAAGTTATACTCAGGCCGTAGAGCAGCCATCCCAGGGAAAGTTCAATTTGCATGATGCAGAGTCATCCAGACACACATTGCTATTGTCAGCAAAGAGTCTAGTAGAGATTTAGTGGCATCTTGAATAAATAGAGAAGTCTCAAGGGAGAAGAGCAATTCTTCTGTGTTCTAGATTTGCCAGATGCTGGCCATCTACATGGGCCACCTCAAGTTCATGACCAATGAGCTTTTACTGGCGTGGAAGAAGCCCCTCATGAAGGGCATAAGTGTGCTCCCAAATCCTCCTACTCCCAGCAAAGGCAGAAGGCCTGAGGTTGTTCAGCCCTAGGCTTCCCCTAGATGCCTGAAGACAGGCAATGCCCCCTGCCATGTACTTTTGTCCTGGAATCTTGCCTTTTCAGCTTTTCATTTCCTATGCCTTAGTTAAACTGTGCTTCAACTGGGAACACAAAAATCCCTTTTCACCCACTCTTTTCCTATTTTAGCAGGATTTTACCTTCCAGAGCTGAGAAAATGGGAAGAAGGCATAAAACAAGTTAAAAAAGAAATAAGTTGTTGCCCTCCCCTCCCCGCCAGTGCTCAGTAGTACACAAATTGTAAATATTAAAAATCAGCATATGTGCACTTGAACCTTGGGCCCCAGGGACTGGGAAAACACCATGAAAGGTCTTAACAGTCCCTCTACAGTCTCAGGGGAAATGAAGGGCTTGTCCTCTCTGCAGGGGTCTCTAAGGTTCACAAGAAGTCAAACATATCTTCATGTCAGTTCCTTATGAAAGAGCTTCCTGAGACCCAGAGGGGAAACCTCTGAACCTCAAATGACCTCTGTGTGCTAAGGTGAGATCCCAAATCAATCCATCACAACCTAAAATGAACACAGGCACAGCCTCGTTGGGTAACCAACCAACACTCAAAAGTCACTCATATTAAAGAAGTTTGTTCAAGCCAAGGATTGTGGCACATGCCTGTAATCCCAGTACTTGGGAGGATGACACAGGAGGATCCCAGATTGGAGGCCAACCACGGCAACTTAGTGAGGTCCTTGTTTCAAAATAAAAAATGAAGAGCTAAGGGTGTAGCTTGGAGGTAGGACACCTCTGAGTTCAATCCCCAGCACCACTAAAAAACAAAATAAGATAAATTTGAAGAAAGAAGCATGTTCAGCCAGCACCTATTTAAACCAAATGACCCACCTACAATGAACACCAATTGTGATACAAACCATTGCAGACTACGAATGGCCAACTGGTCTAATTAAACTTCCAAACCAGCTGCACCAGTCATGTCCTACCATGAAGGATTTAGGTCACCGTATCATTTACTGTTTCCCTTTAGGGTTTCCCAGTTGGCACATCCTGTATTGAGAATTCAAAGTGAAGGTTAATTGTACCTTTCTCTGTTTCATATTATGAGACACATGAATCTCATAGTGATCAAAATACTTCATTGCTGAAAAGTTGAGTAATATTAGAAAATAGAATTTGTAGCAAGGACTAAGTGCTTTCCCCCACCCAGTTGAAGGCAGAGGATCTGGACAACCATAGACTAGACTGTCCCCTCAAACTTCTCCCTATTCACACCTCCATGTCCCTGTGAGGGCAGAGCCTGCCCAGGTTGCTTATCATATGCAGAAAGCAGAAAAGAAGAGAGAAGGCAGCTGGTAACAAGATTCTAAAATAGAGAAATGAGCCGGGCGTGGTGGCGCACACTTGTAATCCCAGCATTCGGGAGGCTGAGACCTGAGGATCCGGGTTCGCAGCCAGCCTCAGCTACCTAGTGAGGCACTCTGCAACTTAGTGAGACTCGGTTTCAAAATAAAGAATAAAAAATAGGGCTGGGGGTATAGCTCGGAGGTAGAATGCCCCTGAGTTCAATCCCCAGTACCAAAAAAAAAATAAAAAATAAAAAAATAAAATAAAATAAAATAGAGAAATGGAGGATAGGCAAGGACACACCTGTGTGATGGCCTTCTTCCAAGCCTGACCCATGAAAGAGGTCACTGCAGCCCCAAGAGAGGAGCACAGAAAAGTGGAGAGATATTCAAAAACCACCACCCAGTCCTCTCAGTGCAAGTGTCCATTTTTATGGCTGGCAATAATGTGGTGTTACTGTTCAGACATCGAATGTCCCCTGGAAGAATTCATGTATTTACAATTCCCAATGCTCAGAGGTGAAATAATTGAATCCTGATGGTTCTATTCTCATCAACATATAAATTCATTGATATATCCATGGATATATAAGGTATATATAAGGTAAGCAAGTAGGGTGTAGCTGGAGGAGGTAGTTAACAGGGTGTGGCCTAGGAGAGTATATGTGTCCCTTGCTCTCTCCCCTTACATATTCATTCTCTCTCTCTCTCTCTCTCTCTCTCTCTCTCTCTCTCTCTCTCTCTCTCTC
>PVLC010010837.1:0-49046 GCA_004027655.1 Graphiurus murinus
TTGTAATCCCAGCATTCGGGAGGCTGAGACCGGAGGATCCGGGTTCACGGCCAGCCTCAGCTACCTAGTGAGGCACTCCGCAACTTAGTGAGACTTGGTTTCAAAATAAAGAATAAAAAATAGGGCTGGGGGTGTAGCTCGGAGGTAGAATGCCCCTGAGTTCAATCCCCAGTACCGCAAAAAAAAAAAAAAAAAAAAAGTTATCTGGGAGAGCTGGCAGGGTCCAATCCATCTGCATGCCATACTGGGTGCTGGCAGGAATGTTGGTCTTCCTCATTGGCCTTACACCACAGAGCAGCCCGGCCCTTGGTGTGAGAACCTGCCCTGAGCCCTTCATTTACTCAACCAACAAATACTTATTGAGTGCTAATGTGTCAGCCCGTTAGCTCTTTTCCTCCCTGTATCGTCCCCATGAGACATGCAGCAAGAGTGTTTATGCTCTTCACAGGAGAGGAAACTGAGGCTCAGAGTGGTACAGGACCATCACCAGAACTGAGAGCAACTGCACACGGACCAGAATCCACTCCTCCTCACCGTTAGGTCTGTGTTTTCTTGCTATAGTGTAGACGATGAAACACAGAAAGGCACTCATTGTTAGGGGAGAAGGAAAGGAAAGAGTTGACTTAAGAACTTAAGAATTGGCTTAAGTCCACTGAAGAACTTTGGAGACGAAAATTAGAACACACCCATGTGCCTGGGCTCTGTTTAAACGTCCATTGAGATAGATCACTATCTGTCTAGTGAAGAAAAACAACAACAATAGCAACAGCAACAATAAAACTGATATGTGTAGCAATAGAAAATTCACCATGAAAATCAACTTCAAAAAGTCAAGACCTGTTTACCATCTTCTAGGCAACAATAACTTTGGAGGAGGAGGACTATTTCCCCCAAAGATACCTACCTAGCTGAAAGTGGTGGCGCATGCCTGTAATTCCAATACTTGAGAGGCTGAGAGAGAAGGATTATGGGTTTGAGACTTGTCTCAGCAATTTAGTGACACATTGTTTCAAATAAAATAAAATAAGATAAAATAAAATGATAGGGCTGGGATGCAGCTCTGAGGGAGAATGGCGCTGGTTTTCATCCCCAGTACAAAAAAAAAAAAAGATAATTGATTGGTTTAAGAGATTCAGCGTTCAAATAATGAGACACCTGGAAAGAAAGAATGTAAGGAGGAAGGAAGTATAGTTAGCAATGTGCTCTAACAATTATAGAAAAACAAGTCTTAAAATTCAAAAGTCATACCAATTTCTGAGCAGGAAAATGGAGAAAATATCCATATCTGTAGGTGAAGCAATGCATCACAAAAATTCCAGCCCTGAACTGTTTAAGAGAGTAGCCAGGTGTACATGTAGTTACGGAGCACTTGAAATATGGCTAGCCTACACTCAGATCTGTTACAAGTATAAAATACACAATAGATTTCTAAGATTTAGTATAAGAGAAATAATGTTGAAATACTATTTTGGATATAATGGATTAAATAAAGGTACACTATAAAACTAATTTCACTTTTTATTTTACCCTTTTCAAATATGACTACTAGAAAGTTTTAAATTATATGTGTGGTTTACACTATATTTCTATTGTACATTGCTGTTGCAGAAGAATCAAGAGGTGGAGAGAGGTTGAATTCTAACAAAAGAGCAAGAGTATGATAGGCAGCAGACTTCTCATTAAAACACTGAAGGGCAGAAGATAATGATCTTTTAAGTTTCCAAGAGAGGGGAGAGACTAGAAATTTGATATCCAGACAAACTATCAACCAAATATGAAGGTAAAATAAATATTTTCCAGCCATCCTGGATTCAGAACAAATTCAGGATCTTTACTTATCAAACAATCATCTGAAATACAAGAGAGAGAAACGGCCATGGTGGGAGACTCAGTGTTACTATTCTAGGGGTGAAATAGAAAGGCTCTCAGAAGAACACCTCCAAAGCAGGGCATGAGGGAACTAGAGATGGAAGTGTTGGTTCAAATATAAAATCAGCAAAAATGTGGCCTGATTTTGAGTAATTGATGGAATATAAGAAAAGAGAATCCACTTGTGACATTCTGTCCATATCCTTGTGACATTCTGTTTTAAGAAAATCAGCTAGTGATATTTGGTCCTATTTCTTTTTCAATGGATTGGATCACCCTATTTCTGCAGTGACTAATCTAATATATAATAATATTTATATAATTATAATCATATGGTTACTAGTTTTAATTTTTATGATCAAAACCAAAGAACTACAGGTATACACAAGAATGTGTGTGTGATGATTGATACCATGTAGGTAATGCTCCAGCTGGTGAGTAGGAAGGAGAAGGAAACCTAAAGAAGTGCAACTTTCTTCATTTTGCTTTGGGATGAGACAAGAGATTGTGTAAGAAAGATGGAACAAAAATAGAGGAATATATATAATATATATATATACATATATACACACACATATATATGTATATATATATACAGTATAAAGGCATGTATGTTATTTAAAAGTATAAAGACAACTAATCAAACAATGAAGCACCATAACTAACAAAACTCAGAATAAGAAGAAATGTTTGGGAATGTTCTAAGTTAACTTAATTCTCCCTCTATTAAAGAGAGTGGAAATGATCTGATACTACTGAATTCTGCTAAGCCAAGGAATTGAGATCTAGGCACAGTGTTTAGAATTGTGGTGGTAACTTAAACCAGAAAAAAAAAAGAAAAACAAAAGATTAAAAGGGTTTCTTCTGAAATGTGAGATGTGGGTGGGGAAGACCAGGAGGAGAGACTGTTCATTTAATACTAGTCTGTGCTGTTTGGATTTTTAACCTATGCACGTGTTGTTTTACAAGAGTTTTGGAAACATGGTGTTAACAATAGGTGTAAAGAAAGTCCTAATTAAAGAACGGTTCTTCCCTGCTGG
The DNA here is from genome assembly GCA_004027655.1 of Graphiurus murinus. Lineage (NCBI taxonomy): Eukaryota > Metazoa > Chordata > Mammalia > Rodentia > Gliridae > Graphiurus > Graphiurus murinus. The sequence goes on from PVLC010010837.1 coordinate 2,910, forward strand.
TGACATTTGCTGGCTTGGGTCTTTAGCTAATGATGCATCTCCTTGTCCTTTGGGGGTCCCTTCTCTGCGACCGAGTTCCTGTTCTTTGCATTGACACACTCCATCATTTTAAATCAAGATGTGCACTTAACAGTGCTATTTAAGCCCTAATAAATATTGTATCAACATTCACGGGGGACGGTATGGAGAGAGATGGGAGCTCATATATAAGAAAGGGACTTCTCGTGTGTGTGTGTGTGTGTGTGTGTGTGTGTGTGTGTGTGAAAAAGATGGACACAGAGATGAAGCCAATTTTCTGAGACTTCTGAAACTATAATGGAGAAACTTTCAGCATCCTTAGTCATTTCTTCATGAAAGTGAGAAAAATCAAGGAGCTTCCAGGCTGCCCAGGGCTCATGCTCCTGACCCCAAGCAAATCTCCCTCAGTCTGTCTCTTTGTTTGGCTTGTGACCTCTGAGTGTCCCCAGAAGCATGGTGGCTCAGAGGCCACAAGGGCAGGGCATTTCTCAGAGCCTTTCGGTGACATGTGAAGTCCCGACCCTCATTCTACTGACACTGGGACCTGCCCTGGCTCTGGAATGGCGCGCTCCACCGGAAGATTACTCACCATAGCTCAAAGCAGGTTCCTGTCTCTGAATCTCTGCCCCCATCAGCCCTCCATGCGGGAGCCTCCTGCTAACCCTCGGCTGGTTCCCAGCCTCTCTTCTCTTGTGGGATGGCCCCTGGCTTTCCTCTTTCCTGAGCTTGACCTTCTCCATTCTCATTTGCCTATAATGTCATGTTCCCCCTACTTTGGGGGCCGTTTCGACGCAAACCTTTGACCTCGTTCTTGCCAGGTAGTTGCAATAAGTATTTGGTTTTGTAAGGTAACTACCATGAAAGAATCAATACACATTTGGATGTATGTATTCCAATTTGCTTAATTTTTTAACCCATACATATATTGTTGTTGTTATTATTATTATTATTATTATTATTATTATTATTATTGTGTGTGTGTGTGTGGCACTGGGGATGAAACCCAGGGGCATTTTACCTCTGAGCTACACTCCCAGCCCTATTTTTATTATTTATTTTGAAATGGTCTCACTAAGTTGCGGAAGGCCTCACTAAGTAGCTGAGGCTGGCAGTGAACCTGTGATCCTCCTGTCTCAGACTCCCGAGTACTGAGATTACAAGCATGCGCCACCACGCCCAGCTTGTTAATGGTTTTGATGTTCCTTACAGTCAACTCTACCAGGTCCTGTTTAGAGTTCCAAGTATCTTCTGATCCTCCATACCTTGGGGCCTATCCCCAAATAAGTTAGCCTGCGAGCCCTCGTGTAGCATTTTCCCTTGAAATTCTTTCTCTTTGTCAGGACTTTATATATATGCCACAGAAATGTGAATCAAATTAGTTGAAGCAACAAAGGGACTTGATTGGCAGATCCACCAGCAACCTCAGTGCTCTTTTAGTCACTCCATTTCATCTGGTTTAACTCAGTGTGAGTTTGTGAAGTGCCTATTATGAGCCACCCCCCATGCTCTGCACTGATGATGCATAGATGAAGGTACAAGCCAAACACCTCCCTTCAAGGTATGCAAAATACAACCGGAAAGATAGACACGAACAATGTATGAGAATACAATAGAGTAAGTACCACAGTATGAATCTGAATAAAGTACGAGGGAGCGCTAGGGAGGAGATGAAGAATAGCTAAGGAAAGAGAAGACACTTAAGCTGAACCTTTTGTTTTGTTTTCTTACAGTACTGGGGATTGAACCCAGGGGTATTCTACCTCTGAGCTATACCTCTAGCCTTATTTTATTTTTATTTACTTATTTTTGTGGTACTGGAGATTGAAAGCAGGGGCATTCTACCTCTGATAAATACCCCAAGCCCTCCTATTTTCTTCTTCCTTCTTTCTTTTTTATTTATTTATTTTTATTTTTTTGCAGTTCTGGGGATTAAACCCAGGGGCATTCTAACTCCGAGCTATACCACCAGCCCTATTTTTATTCTTTATTTTGACACAAGTTCTCACTAAGTTGCAGAGGGCCTCGAAAAGTTGCTAAGGCTGACTTCGAATCTTCCATCCTCCTGTCTCAGCCTCCCAAGTACTGGGATTACAAGCCTTCACCACCACACGCAGCTGTGTATTCTTTTCTGTTCATGAGAAGCTACTCTAGAAACACAATATGCACCCTTGAGTTATCAAAGTCTCATGTTAATCACTGTTTTTGCTCCATACCTGAAGGGGCTTGTATATCTTTGTGTGCTGGGCACTGTATTGTTTACAGCAACTTATATGACCTGGGATTATGGTGTGTTTTTTTTTCTTGCGGTACTGGGGATTGAACTTGGGGGCATTCTACCTCCGAGCTACACCCCCAGCCCTATTTTTTATTCCTTATTTTGAAACAGGGTCTCACTAAGTTGCGGAGTGCCTCACTAAGTAGCTGAGGCTGGCCGAGAACCCGAATCCTCCGGTCTCAGCCTCCCGAATGCTGGGATTACAAGCGTGTGCCACCACGCCCAGCTGGATGATGTTATTTTGCTCCAGAGATATGTTTGTTTGTTTTTACCATACTACTTGGGAATGCTAACAGTCTAGGGTAACTACCTTAATGCAAATTCAAGACTTGACATTTTGTTGGCTGACCGGATGACCATCCGAGAACTGATTTACTTGAAGCTGTCTAACTGCCTATGGTGCAGTCCTGAGCATCCCAGCTATCGGTGGGCTCCTGGATTCTTTTGCCCTCTCAGCTTTTGAAAGACTGCCAGCAGCACTGTCCAGCAGCTCAGCCGGGCTCTCTTCTTCTGCATCAGCAAATGCACCCAGGGCAAAAGCCACACCAAATGATATACTTCCTACTTTAGGTACCAGGCCCCTTCCACATTTTGGTCAGTAGTTCCTCCCTGTCTTATTGGGTCTCTGATACTTTTAATTTTGTATTCCATCCAGATTTTCTGAATATTTCCTGGGAGAAAAGTCATCTGAACTTCCTCACCCGCCTTTACGGGTAGACTTCAATAGGTGGATGGACTAGGGAGGGATTGTCCAGGCAGTGGTCAAAGTATCAATGATACATGGACTTGGAAAGGAGCGTGGGGAAAAGCAAGTAGTGACAGGTGACTGGAACACCGGGTACAAGAGGGACGCAACAGTGGGAAGACGTGGGACATAAGGCTGGGAAGCAGGATCACTTTCAAAGCCTTTGGGGCCACTTTATGGCATTGAGGCTCTTCTGCAGCCAACCGAGGAGACTGACCGATTTCAAAGCCAGGGAGTGATATAATCAGATGTGCTTTGGCATTTTAACTTTAGCTGTACTGTGGGTAATGAGTGTGTGTACGGTATTTTTGTTTTGTTTTGTTTGGGCACTAGGTATTTTTTTTTTAAACATACAATACAAACACTTTATTCAACAGCTACAGGTCATCCCTGTAGGCTGAGATGATGTGATATTCAGGACCCAATAGCAAGTTCAGTGCAGCCTCTGATTCCAATAAGGTGAGCATGTCGCCCTCCCACGCTGGGCCTTTCAGGTTGTGGATGATAGAGCGGCTTGTGTTGTCCATAAATTTCACGCGGACCTGTGTGTACTGTTCCTGCGAGTCAGTCCTGCCCTTGGTGACCCTGTCCAGCTTGATGGGCTGCATACAACCCATGTCCACGGTGAAGACTCGGCAGCAGGAGCAGAGGGGACAGCTGACACTGGGTATTGAACCCAGGGGCATTCTATCTCCAAGCTAGCCACCCCCCCCCACAGCCCTATTTCATTTTTTATTTTGAAACAGGGTCTCACAAAGTTGTGGAGGGCCTCACTAAGTTACTGAGGCTAGCCATGAATCTGCGATCCTCCTTTCTCAGCCTCCCAAGTACTGGGATTACAGGTGTGCACCACCATGCCCAGCTTGTGGGTGATGTTTTTTTTGTTTTTTTGTTTTTTTGCGGTACTGGGGATTGAACTCAGGGGCGCTCTACCTCCGAGCTATACCCTCAGCCCTATTTTTTATTCTTTATTTTGAAACCAAGTCTCACTGAGTTGCGGAGTGCCTCACTAGGTAGCTGAGGCTGACCGCGAACCCGGATCCTCCAGTCTCAGCCTCCCGAATGCTGGGATTACAAGCGTGCGCCACCACGCCCGGCTGTGGGTGATGTTTTAAAGGAAGAAAAAGGAGATGAGAAAGGAATGACTGCATCGTAAGTGGTCGGGTAGTCAGTGTTGATTCCTGTTCCAGATAGAAGAGCAAGAGGAAGAGTTGATAAACTTACCTTTAATCAATAATCTTAGCACCTTAAATGAACAGGAAATCATCTCACTGGGACTCTGGGGCTCCAAGAGCTATAGAAAATAATTCAGCCGCAAGGGAGGGAGCAGGCAAGAGGCACATCCTAGTTCCATGTTAACCTTCTCAGGAGAGCATAGAACCTTCTCTGCTTGAGAAAAAAGCTTTTTTTAAAAAAAAAAAATTATAAGTGGAAACATATTTTTTTCTTAGGGTAGGAAAGCCTGCGAAAAGTAAGGTTAGTGTTCAGTGATGGGAGCTATTTCCAAGCTCAGATAGGAAAAGGCAAAAATCAATTGGAAATTTAGCCGTCATGAACCAGGGCTTAGAAATGACAGCTGACTCCCCTTGACCCGAGAGAGAATCGCCCTTACCCAAAGCTCCACTTGCCTTGCTGCTTTTGTTCCTCTCAAACCGAGGTTCTTGGAGATGGCGCTCCCCAAAATAATTTTAGATGATAACTTCAGGGCTCTTCAGGGGCTGTTTATACCTGATGGGACACCTGCAGATAGTGCGACATCATCAGTAACCAATAACTCGACAGTGGTGTTATCTCTCACCAGGGAGGGAAGTCTGTCTTGGGAATTCTTTTAGAATGGCTTTTTAAAAAGCCTGCATCAGACTGTGACTTTGGGGAGGTTACTTAAGCTCTTTGTGAGCCATCTGTGAAATGGGGGATAACAATAGTCCCCCTCTTATAGCTAGCTTTTCCTTCCTTCCTTCCTTCCTTCCTTCCTTCCTTCCTTCCTTCCTTCCTTCCTTCCTTCCTTCCTTTCTTTCTCCCTCTCCCTCTCCCTCTCCCTCTCCCTCTCCCTCTCCCTTTCCTTCTCTCCTCTCCCTCTCCCTCCCCCGTCTCTTTCTCTCTCTCTCTTTCTGTGCTGGGGATGGAACCAAGGGGCATTCTACCTTCAAGCTACACCCATAGTCCTATTTTATTTTTTATTTGGAAACAAGGCCTCACAAAGTTAGCGTCTCACTAAATTATCGAAGCTGGCTTCGAACCTGTCTCAGCCTCCCAAGTACTGGGATTATAGATTTTCTTATAATAATTAAAGTAAGATGATCCATGTGAAGCACTTTGAATAATGCCTGATGCATATTAAGCTGTCTGTTAGTATTAGCTATTATCTTCTTTGTGAATGTCCTCAGTGGTATCAAATCTTTTATCTATTCAACCAAATATGTTGAGTACTGACTATGTGTAAGCTATCATGCTAGATTCTGGGGACATAAGAGGGAGTAAAATTCAGAGCTTCTGAGAACTCACGATGCAATTAGGGAGATGTCAAGTCAAAGAACTAGAAATGAAGGTCAATGTGGAAGGGCATGGGGGATCTCCAATCCAGATATGTGTCTTAAAAAGTGAGCAGGAGTTCACCAGCCAAAGAAAGCTGTTCTGGAAAGAAGGAAGAGTATGTATAAAGGACTATTGGTACAAAGTGGCTGGAGCCCTAAAGTGGCTGCTAGTGGCTCTCTGCGACTGGGCTTTGTGGTAGGAAGCTGGATGGTAAGAGGTGAGGCCAAAGAGGTGAGATTCCAGGTGAAAAGCCTTGAATGACATGCCAGAAACTTTGGACTCTATCCTAAAAAGCATCAGAGAACTATTGAAATTGTTTAAGTAAGGAAGTCAGCCACAAAATCTGATTCATGATTTAGAGAAAGTGACCTGGCTGCAGTATAGATGGCAGGTTGGAGAGAAAAAGCTCTGGAAGTAAGAAGACCAAGAGAGATTCTTTGTTGAGATCCAATAACGAAGCAGCAATGGACATGAGGTGCTGAGCTGGGGCAGTGGTGGTGGCACCGAGCAAGGGGAAGGTTGGAGATATGTGGAGCAAGTGAAATTGTCACCAATTAAAAGGGACAAGGAAGCTGGGCATGGTGGCACACACTTGTAATCCCAGTACTTGGAAGACTGAGATGGGAGGATCCGGGTTCACGGCCAGCCTCAGCTCCTTAGTGAGGCTCTCTGCAACTTAGTGAGACCCTGTTTCAAAATAAAGAATAAAAAATAGGGCTGGGGGTGTAGCTCGGAGGTAGAATGCCCCTGGGTTTCATCCCCAGTACCACAATAAATAAATAAATAAATAAGGATGAGGGAGAAAGAGGAGTCAAGGATGATTCTCAGTTTCTGGATTAGGCAACTGAGTGGCACGTTTACTATTCAGTAGGATGAAGAATTCGGGCCAATTTGGGAGAAAAGTGATGAGTTGACTTTGAAGTAGCATTGAGCTATCTAATAGGCAGCTAGATACCGTTATTTTTTGTTTATTTTTAAAGAAAGGAAAGTCGGGGTAGACACATGGATGATAAAACTCGAGTTGGGGCTAGTTGATGGGGATGGTACCAGAGGGGACAGCGGTGGTATCCAGAGCCCCAGGCCTGGGCTTGGACAGACCAGTGGTGCTCTCCTGAGGTGATGGGAAAGAATATAAGAAAGGAAGCAGATTCAGATAAGTTCGGAGAGTGGCAATTAGTTGAGAGATTTCTTATAGCATAGGGATGAAGATCAGAATGAGGCTATATGGGGAAATACAGAGTAAGACCTGCATGTGAAACAGCAGGAAGTGGAGCAACTCAGCCTGGGTGGAGGCACACCTCCACCCAACGAATCCATGGTAGCACCAAACTGCTCTGCTCCATGGTTTCCTTCTTGGAGGAGGCAGACAGTGGGGGGCAGAGAGTGGGGGGAGGCTCAGGATGGGGATTTCCAGGTGTACAGAACGGAAGCCAGTAGAAACGAAGGAGTTGAAGGACTTGGCAAGATGCCGCTAGAGAGGAGGTGGGTAGAACTTACTAGACTGGGTAGAAATCAAGATGGCAAGAGGCTGATAGGTGGAGAGAAGAGACATAGGTTGCAAAAAAACTCCCTTAAGAATAGATATTAGTTTTGATTATAGTTAAGATCACTGCTATTGGGAGACTGAGACTGGAGGATCCAAGTTTGCAGCCAGCCTCAGCTACATAGTGAGGCCCTCCGCAACTTAGTGAGACCCTGTTTCAAAATAAAGAATAAAAAATAGGACTGGGGATGTAGCTTGGAGGTAGGATGCTCCTGGGTTCAATCCCCAGTACTGCAAAACAAAAAAAAAGAAAAGAAAAAAAAATCAGTTCTAGTCAGATGTTCTGAGGAAGGCTGAAGAAGGTGGGTGATCAAATCAGAAGCTACAACCACAAAAAGCCGAGCTCTAATACTGAGGAAGGGAAGTTGGTTTTCTCTTGTGACAGCACTGGAGTGAGTCCTACAAAAGATGTCAACACATCTTGGGCCATGGCAGTATTGTGGAAGGGGAGTTTGTCTCTCAAGTGACCTGTGCTGAATATGTAAATCCTAGGGAATTTGTTTAAAACACATTCACACTATGTTATAGTTTTCTAACCATTGTGTGTGTGTGTGTGTGTGTGTGTGTGTGTGTGTGTGTGTGTGTGTTCCTTAACTCCCAGGTGGATTCTAAGCATCTGAAAAAGAGTGGTCTCTCTTAAACTTTCTGTTTTCTTTCATTTGCTAACATAGATGCTGGATCCAAATGAAAGTGCTCATAATTATTTGTGAAAGGGAAAAGGAGTAGATGTGTGTCTCGAGAATAAATAGCGAACGCTGTACTCTGCACTGCCTTGACTTCTACCAGCGAGAAAGCTCTGGGAGCGGGCATTTTTTGATACTCTCTATTGCACATCATCGAACGCAATCATTGAAATTCAACTGCAGTGCTAGCATGTTTGAAAGAGGTCTAACAAAAATGCAAAGTTTATGCTGTCTCCAATGACTTCAGCTAAGCAAAATAAGCCTAGAGGGGAAAATAAACCTTCTTCTAAAACTTCACACCGGGAGAAAGCAGAAAGTTCCCCCAAGTTTCTGAGCAATGGCTAGTATTTCCAAAATGGAGTTTGATTAGGGCCTTAAGAAGCCAAAGGTGGTTGTGAAAACTAATGGGGCAGCTGGGAAGCCCAGGTTACCTTCATCAGGCCCGGAGAGGGAGTGATAGAAATGCAAATCTAATGCTGCCTCTAGATCCCCTGGCCAAACAGAAACACCTAGAGGCAGAATCAATTTTTCACTGTTCGATGATGACTGCCTTCTTTATAGGGTGAAAGCACAGGGGTAGAAAACTTTCAGAGTTTCCAGGAAATGACAAATAGATTAATAATCATTGCTTTTGCCAACCCACCTGCCCTGGCCGCTTTTTCCCTCTGGAGAGGGTTTGGTGTCTCCATCCTACTTCCTATTCTGGACAGACGTTGGCAACCCTGACTATTAATTAGCTTGTCTCGACTCAGGAGGGAGAGGGAGGCAAAGAGAGTCAAGGCCACAGGAGAGTGGGCCAGGATGGGAGCTCGTGGTGATAGCACGGGGATCTCTGAGCTCTGAGGATGGTGTGTGTGTGTGTGTGTGTGTGTGTGTGTGTGTGTGTGTGTGTGTGTGAAAGAGAGAGAGAGAGAGAGAGACTCAAAGATGAATTCCACCTGCTTCAGAATTGTGCTGCGAAGCCAGGTGTGGTGGTGCACGCTTATAATCCCAGCATTTGGGAGGAGGCTGAGACTGGAGGATCCCGGTTCGAGGCCAGCCTCAGCTACCTAGTGAGGCACTCCCCAACTTAGTGAGACCCTGTTTCAAAATAAAGAATAAAAAATAGGGCTGGGGGGTATAGCTTGGAGGTAAAATGCCCCTGAATTCAATCCCCAGTACCGCAAAAAAAAAAAAGAATTGTGCTGCAGGACAGCTGTGCATCACACTTTGCATGTGTGTGTGTGTGCATGTGTGTGAATGTGTAAATATTATTGATCTGATGACTGTGCTTTTCTCCTCGAGTTGGAGATTAAAGCTTATTTAGGGAATGCTGGGCTGAACTGCTGAAACTGGGGCTTTCCTAGGAGAGAGATAGGGATAGGTCACTTTCCCCCCAACAGGGCTGCTCCTCCTGAGTCCAAGCTCAGAAGGGCTCACAGGTGGAATGGAAGCGGCGTGGCCCCGTGTCACGCCAATGGGCTCCCAGCCCTTGCTCTAGAAATGGTGCTGAGCTGAAGGTCTGAAAATCTAGGGGGGGGGGTGGTGGAGAAGGAGGAAGGCGCCTACTCCTTAAGCACGGGCTTCCTGTGGTAACTTCCTTCTAAAGAGTGCAGTCTGAACCCACATCAGTGGCGCACACCTGTAAGCCACAGTACTTGGGAGGCTGAGACGGGATGGTAGGACATGAGGACTGCAGACTTGAGGCCAGCTATAGCAAATGAGTGAGACCCTCAGCAACTTTGTGAGACCTTATTTCCAAATTAAAAAGGGCTGGGGGTGTAGCTCAGAGGTAGAACATCCCTGAGCTCAACGTTCAGCACCACAAAACCAACTAAATAAATAGTACTGTATGGAAGTGGGGTAGGGGAGTACCTTTAGTAAAAGAAAATGGTGGACACTGCCTCAGCCAGGTGACCAAGGTCAACATTTAGTGATAAAACCTGCTGATAGTGCACACCTTTGATATGATATGACGAAAATAGCTCTTCTGTGGCTTTCCTCCCAATCCATAATCCTAGTCTAACATGAGAAAAACAGCAGGCAAATCTCAGTAGAAGGACAGTCTATAAAACACTTGACCAGTGCTCCTCAAAACTGTCAAGATTAGCCAGCGTGGTGGCACATGCTTGTAATCCCAGTACTTGGGAAGCTGATTCAGGAGGATCACAGGTTCGCGGCCAGCCTCAGCTACTTAGTGGGCCCCTCTGCAACTTAGTGAGACCCTGCTTAAAAATACAGAATAAAAAATAGGGCTGGGAGTGTAGCCCAAAGGTAGAATGCCCCTGAGTTCAACCCCCAGTACTGCAAACGAAACAAAACAAAACAAACTGTCAAGATGATCCATCACAAATAAGGAGAGAGACGGTCTCAGCCTACAGGGACCTGAGGAGATAGAAGCCCAAATGCATCCTGTGTCCTGAAACAGGAAAAGGACAGTAGATAAAAACCAAGGAAACCTGAATGAAATACAAACTTTAATAACGACATGTCAATACTGGCTCATTAATTATAACAAATGTACAGTACTAACGTAAGATGCTACTAATAGTGAAAAGTGAGTTATGAGGTATCTGTGAGCCTTCAGTACTGTTTTTGCAATTTTTCTGTAAACCTCAAACTATTCTAAAAAGACAAAATTTATTCATTTATTTTTGGCACTGGGGATTGAACCCAGGAACATTTTGCCTCGGGACTACACTCCCAGTCTTTTTACTTATTTTTAATTTTGATACAGGGTCTCCCTAGGTTGCTGAGGGTCTGGCTAAGTTGCCGAGACTGGCCTCAAATCTAATCCTCCTGTCTCAGCTATATCTGGAATATTTTTTTTTTTTTTTTTTGCAGTACTGGGGACTGAACTCTGGGGCATTCTATCTCTGAGCTATACCCCAGCCCTATTTTTTATTCTTTATTTTGAAACAGGGTCTCACTAAGTTGAGGAGTGCCTCACTAGGTAGCTGAGGCTGGCCTTGATCCTGGATCCTCCGGTCTCAGCCTCCCAAATGCTGGGATTACAAGTGTGCGCCACCACTCCCGGCTCTATATCTGGCATTTTTTTCTGGACACTTGTCTGTCAATGTTTGGTCAAATTCATTGTACCCAGCAATTCAATTTTTGGTGTTTACTGAACAGATGTTCTCCCGTGGAGCCATGCAGGGTCTTGCAACAAGAATGTTCTCTGTAATAATCCTGATAGAAGCAGGCAGCGGGAGGCATCTGGGGATCTGCTTTTGAGGGGCAGTGGCTACGTACAATGCAGTGATGTGCTCTATGGATTACTGTGTGGCATTTAGAAGCAATACAGTAATATAAATGGGCCTTAAAAACAGGGAGAAGAATGGCTGGGGACGGAGCTCAGTGGCAGAGAGCTTGCCTGGAATGCACAAGGTCCAGGGTTCAATCCCCAGTGCTTGAAACAAGCAAACAATCAGGGTATGAGTAAAAACTGTAAGGAATGAAATGAGCTAACTTTATACAGTACTTGTTAACATAAATTAAAAATACATGGACCTACTGAGCATGAGCATGGTGGCACGTGCCTGTAATCCCAGTTCTTGGGAGGCTGAGATAGGAGGATCACAGGTTTGCAGTCAGTCCCAGCAACTTAGGCTGTCAGCAACTTCGTGAGACTCTGTTTCTAAGTAAAATAAAATCCTTGGTTCTATCCCTCCAGTAACACAGAGACACACACACACTCTCACACACAAATGGACCCAACACTGCACATTTTACACGGATACACACAAGCGAAGTGATAATGTTGCTATGAAAGAAAGGAATGGGTATGGAGCAGAGTGTCTCATTCTTGGACGATGAACACTGAGGCCAGAGGATTCTTTGTGGTGGGGCATCTTGTGCATTGTAGGATGTTGGCAGAATCCTCCAAATGCCATAACACCTCTTCACCTTGGACAATCAAAAATGTCTCCAAACTGGGCATGGTGCACGCTTGTAATCCCAGCATTTGGGAGGCTGAGACAGGAGGATCCAGGCTCGCGGCCAGCCTCAGCTACCTAGTGAGGTCCTCTGCAACTTAGTGAGACCCTGTTTCAAAATAAAGAATAAAAAATAGGGCTGGGGGTATATCTCAGAGGTAGAATGCCTCTGAGTTCAATCCCCAGTACCACACACACACACAAAAAAAGTCTCCAAGTGTTGCCAGATGTCCCCTGGTGGGGAGAAGGGGGCAGGATATCACTCTGAATTGAAAAAAAAAAATACATGCAAGAGATGGGCCTTAAGAAAAAATACAAGTAAATAGAAGTGAATACCCAGAGAGGGCAACGTTTAGCTCAAAAGCGTACGCTGTGAATGGTGGGGCCTGGGGCACCAGTGTCGAGCAGGTAGCGTTTGTCATTTCAGCATGAAAGCCACTGTCTGTTCTGTGCACACAGAAGGCACAAAGTCGCTCTTTGTTCCTTACACTTGTGGTGTTAGAAAGGAGTTGTCCCCAAATGAAACGTCTGAACACGACCTAATCCTGAGTGTGCCCGTGCGAGATTTGGTCTGGAGGTTGCAGCTGCTCCTCTGAGGGGCGTCCAGCTGTCCCATGGGTATGGCGGGCCTTGAAGTGTCCTCCTCAGCCATTGAAGAGCAAGGAGCAGGCCCCCATCTCCTGCCGGTGGAGGGGCCTGGTGGGCCGCATAAACCTGCCACCCTTGACCCCCTCCCCTCTCTGCTGGACCTTCTGTAAAATGCTGAGTGGGCAGAGGCCCAGCCAGAGGGGAGGCAGCCAGCCCGTGGCAGTGGCCAGGCCTGAGTCATTGTGGGAAGGAAGATGGTTTTGGAAGCTGTCCGTGGTTCTGAATTTGACCTTGCTCCAGCAGCTCATACAGAATGTGGACACTTCACCTTGGACAAATTTTCTTAGGAAAGGAGTGTCTCTAATCACGGAGTAGGCCAGTTTGGAGTGGAGGGGGAAGGAGAGGCATATTGGCATGCTCCTGCCCAACTTCCACTTGGTATAAAATTCACCTCCGATCTTGTGACATTTGAGACTTATGGACATTATAATTTTATAACATTTAACTCATTTAGGTGATTTTGAGTTTTGTTGTTGGGGTAACATTGAAGGCAGTTTTGGGGATGCAGTTACTCTCATCCTCCATTCCATCCCTTTGTTTTGTGTGTGTGTGTGTGTGTGTGTGTGTGTGTGTGTGTGTGTTGGGGATTGAACCCAGGGGCATTCTATCTCTGAGCTATATACCCCCAGTCCTATTTTATTTTTTGTTTTGAAACAGGGTCTCACTAGGTTGCTGAGAGTCTTGCTACTTGCTAAGGCTGTCTCGAACCTGTGATCCTCCTGTCTCAGCCTCCCACATACTGGGATTACAGGCATGTGCCATCATGCCCAGCTTCCATTCTATCCTTATCACCAGAGAGGCTGAAAAACAAAACAAAACAAAAAAACTACATTTCTCAGGCCCCTTGGCGGTTACGGTTCGACTGTGAATCAGGTCCCTCTAATTAGATGGAGTTTCATGAGACAGACAAGGTGGAATTGAGTCAGAAACTGTCTTATTGCCCCTCTTTGGTTGTTTCTACTAGCAAAGCAAGAACATGGTGAGTATTTTCTGGAAATCAAGAAATACTTGTGGCAGAAATAGTGGAATTTTTTTTCTCCACTTGCCCGACTCTGGAGCAAGGAAGCAAGAGGGTGGTGTGTGGTTCTTGAACTTAAGTGGTTCTTGCAGAAGCATCTCTGGTAGGCTAACACTTAGTTGATTCATTCTGTGGTGTTCTCAAAGTTATTCCTGGAGGCCTGGATGATTCCAGCTCCTCCAGCCCATCCAATAACTTGCATTAATTCCCATCTCACACAGACATGTTGACTGTGTTCTGTTTAAGGCATCAAACTCAACTGCTTTATGGAAAACATGAATTAATTAATGATGGTTTGCATTTCTGTAGTATTTTCAGCCTGCATGCTACTATTGTATTATTTAACCCACACAGCAGCCCCACGGATTAAATATTATTATATCCAGTTTACAAGCGAGGAATCAGAGCTTTTAAAATGGGAGTGTCCAAATTCACATGCATAATTAAGTAGTAGAACTGGAATGGAAATGGTTTCTTTCTTTCTTTTTTTTTTTTTTCTGCAGTACTGGGGATAGAACCCAGGGACATCCTACCTCTGAGCTACACCTCCAGCCCTATTTTATTCTTTTATTTTGAAACAGGGTCTCACTAAGTTACAAATGGGCTCACTAAGTTGCTGAGGCCGGCTGTGAACCTTCCATCCTCCCGTTTAGTCTCCCAAATACTGGGATTACAAGCGTGCACCACCACGCCCGGCTGGAAGTGGGATATCTCTGACTCCAACTTCCTTTTTCTTTCTGTTTCCACCCCTGACATACCTGTGTAGAGATATGGTGCAGAGATCAATTTCACAGGTCCCTCCTCAGGCCCTCCTTCAGCCAACCACCAAGTTCACTGGCTCCATCTTCAGGTGTTATTATTGCTGGTGCCTAGGGGACAGGCCAAGGGAAGCTGGATGAAGATGACCCAGCAGAGTTTTCCTTCATGCCCACATCTTGCCCTATTCCAGGCAGAACTCTAGGATGAGCCTCCCTTTCCCCCCAGTGAATTATGCTCTTGTGTAATACGTTACTTTGAATGTGGACAGGGCTGGTGACCTGTGTCTAGCCAGTAGACTATGGTCTAGTCATCGGTCGTACTCATCGCATCAACCTATTACCTAAAAAAAAAAAAAAAAATGATTGCAAGCTGGGTGTGGTGGTGCATGCTTGGAATCCCAGTATTTGGGAGGCTGAGACAGGAGGATCGCAAATGTGCAGCCTGCCTCAGGATGTTAGGCCCTCTGAAACTTAATGAGACCCGCCCTGTTTCCAAATAAAAAATAAAATAGGGCTGGGGGTGTAGCTCAGAGGTAGAATGCCCCTGGGTTCAATCCCTAGTAACACACACACACACACACACACACACACACACACACACACACGCACGGTTGGACAGGTACCAGTTCTTAAAGATGTGCTTAGGAATAGCAGCTCTTTCTCAGTTTTGCCCCACCCTCTGCTTCAGCCTGCACACCAGGCTCACCTCAGCCCTCCCACCCCCACCCCACAGAAAAAGGTCTGCCAGGCCCTGCCCTGCTCACCTGGGACATCCTGGCCCACAGCTCCGCCTCCCAGGCTACTGGGTGACCTGGGACACTCAGGGCCTTCACCTTTTGATCAATTTGGAACCCCCTGATGTGTTGCTAGGACGAAGGTTTTTGTTGTTGTTGTTTCTGTGTGTATGTGTGTGGTACTGGGAGATTGAACCCAGGAGCATTCTACCTCTGAACTATACTTCCAGTCCTATTTTATTTTTATTTTGAAATAGGGTCTTATTAAGTTGTAGAGGACCTGTCTAAGCTGCTGAGGCTGGCCATGAAATTGTGATCCTCCTGTCTCAGCCTCCCAAGAACTGGGATTACAAGTGTGTGCCACCATGCCCGGCTTTTGTTTTTACAGTGCTGGGGATTGATGCCAGGGCCTCCACCTTGCTAGGCAAGCACTCTGCCATTGAGCTGCACCCTTACAGCTTTAATTCAATTTATATCTTAGATATTTAAAGAGAATGGAACCTCTTAATGTTCTACTTCTTTTCTTTCTTTCCTTTTTTTTTTTTTTTCTTCCAGTACTAGGGATTGAACCCAGGGGCATTCTACCTCTGAGTTACACTCTCAGCCCTATTTTTTATTCTTTATTTGGAAACAGGGTCTCACTGAGTTGTAAAGGGCCTCACTAAATTGCTGAGGGTGGCTGTGAACCTGCAATCTTCCTGTCTCAGCCTCCCAAGTACTGGGATTGCAAGCTTGTGCCACCACACCCAGCTTAATGTTCTATTTCTGATCTTCAAGAGTCCTATCCAGTTGTGCTGGGAGATGAGATAGAGACTTATTTAATGGTACCTCAGCCTCTTGTTTAAATAATCGGTTTGGGGGAAATGGCTAGTCTCTTGCATTTCCTCCTCCCTGGGTTAGTGTCTGCTTTTTGGGGTGTTGAGTGTTGGGTAAGGTAGGGGGTGCATATAAGTGAGGACCTCAGATCAGGTCTCAGGGGAAACAGACTCTGACGTGCTAAAATCTTCCCGCAGGAGGTTTGTAGCAAGTGCCCTTGGGAATAACCTCCTGTGAGGGATGAAGTAAAAATCCTCTTGCAGTTTTTTTTTTGGGGGGGGGTGGGTGGGTGGGGGGAGTTCTACTTGGGAGGAATATATTAGGAAGACCTTTGTTCACAAATCTAATCCATGTTCTCCAATTCAGCTCTACTCGATAGAACTGATTTTTTTTGCAAAAGGTCCTGCTTCATTTTTGTGTTTTATGTCTCTGTTAGTTCTAAACTCAGGAGGTGAAGTCAGGAGTGTTATTTATTGGTCTCCTGAAAATCCAGCCTGAGCGGTAAAGACCAAGTCGGTGACGTTAATAACACTGGTAATGATGCACCGAGCCCACTGGAGGCTCCAGCGAGGTTACTGAAATGCGCCTCTGTTGGGACACATGTTTGTAGCCACTGATTCATACCAATACCAGGGCCAGGCTGTTTTTCTGATTTCCACTTGGCAGCTTTTAGTGTCCTTTAAAAAGTCATTTTCGGGGGTACCTTGGGAACACGCAGCCGACAGTGGAACTTTATCTGTATTTCCCTATGCTTCTTCAAGGGTTGGGAAGTCTCATGTCATCAGTCATCCACTCTCTGGAGTGCCTGAATCCTCTCCGGATCTTCACGGGGTAACAACAGGTGACCAGCGCATGGAATGAACTCTAACATCTGGGCCTGAATCCCGGTCCCACCACTGGGGCCTGGTGTTCCTGCTCCCCAGTTTTGCATTTCTCAGGAAGGCGTAATGGCACCTGCTCTAATGTATGTTCCCTGCATGGTAGTTGTGTAGAGCGAGGAAGGAGGATTCTGGCGGTGGCAGTATTGTGGCGGCCTTCATAGTTGGCAACTGCCATCATTATTGATTCCAGAAACAAGTATGCCCAAGGAATCATTGTAGACTGACCAATACTTCCTCATGCTCCGTGGACTTTCATGGATTTATTCCTGCTTTTAATTTCCCTTTTGCAAGCGATTCACCCCGTAGACAGCCCCATTGAAGGAGTGAAGAGTCCAAGAGATGATAAAAGTAAGAGAAGGCATCTCAAGGGTTGTGGCCAACCACGTAGGGCATTTTGACCAAAGAATGCTCCACACCATCAAACGGCTTCAACCAGCGGCCAGATGAATGAGTGGCCTCATGTCATTGAGCTCCAAAAGTGACAAAGTATTTTCTCTTAATGAATCTAGTCTATCATTCAAAAGGTCCACCAAAAAAGATGGAATTTCTTTGGTTTTGGCTATCCTGATGAGGCCTAGCTGGGAGCAGAGATTCTTAGCCTTGAAATGTGCCGGCTGTAGCCACCGTTTCACTTTCTGAGTGACAGTGATGAATCTTTGGAGGCAGGGGATAGCAGAAGTTGGAGAGATTTGAGGGATTGCCTAGTTCAGCCTTGGCATAAGTTGGGGAATGTTTATGTACTTTTTCTCTAAAATACCTGTCTCTATCACTAAGTGTCTCATTCAGTCTGGTTTGTGGAAGATGTTTTCAGCTGGTATCAATGCAGGCTATGGGTGATAACTTACTTTGCAAGTTTGGAAGCTGTCTGTTGTGTTTTCATAAAAGGAATGCACACAATACAATGAAGGCATTTGAGAGAGTAGGCACAGAGAAGGTTTGGGGTTGTAGAAAAAGACGGAGGCAGTAATAGGCTTTGTGGTTGTATTTTGCAAATTTGGCTATACAGCAGAGTCTTTGAGAGAGGTTAAAAAAATATAGATTGTGTGGTGATAGACTGCAAAAAAAAAAAAAAAAAAAAAAGCCACAATCTTTGACTCTTCTTTTGGCAATGTGATTTTGCATCTCTCCCTCCCATCAAGAAGTATAATGTCAAGTCGGGCATGGTGGCACACGCTTGTAATCCCAGCATTTGGGAGGCTGAGACCAGAGGATCCGGGTTCATGGCCAGCCTCAGCTACCTAGTGAGGCACTCCGCAACTTAGTGAGACCCTGTTTCAAAATAAAGAATAAAAAAAATAGGGCTGGGGGTATAGCTCAGATGTAGAATGCCCCTGAGTTCAATCCCCAGTACCCCCCCCCCCCCAAAAAAAAAGAAGTGGAATGTCTTCCCACTCCTCCTCCTGTGAATCTGGGCAAGACTTATGGTCTTCTTCACTCAGAAGAATGCAGCAGGGGTGATTATACCAGTTCTATGCCTAGGCCTCAAGGGGCCTTACATGTTTCCCTTGGACTCTTGGAGCCCTTCCCAGCTGAGCTTGCTGGGGAGTGAAAAAATACTGAGGTCCCTTGTCCAAACCAAGGTCACCCCAGACTAGTCAGCTCCCAGCCCCCCCAGGGAGCTGATGGCAGATATGTGAGGGAGCCCAGCCAAGACCAGAAGAACCACACAGCTGGGACCAGCTCAAACTGACAACAAATAGACGTGTGAGCTATAAACATGGTTGTTCTTTTTCCTAAAAGGTTTGAAAATTATTTTTATTGCTTTTGTTGTTTTCAATTTGAAGTTGTTTAATAATCTGCAAGTTATTTAATTTTTAAACATTTTAAAGTTATTTTTAACTGACACACAACATTTGCACATATTTATGGAGTTCAGTGTGATACATGGTTGTTCTTTTTAAGCCACTAGGTTTTAGAGGTTTTTTTTTTGTGTGTGTGTGTGGTACTGGGGATTGAACTCAGGGGCATTCTACCTTCGAGCTATATCCCCAGCCCTATTTTTTTTTATTCTTTATTTTGAAACCGGGTCTCACTAAGTTGTGGAGTGACTCACTAGGTAGCTGAGGCTGGCCTCGAGCCCGGATCCTCCGGTCTCAGTCTCCCAAATGCTGGGATTACAAGTGTGCGCCACCATGCCTGGCTTTAGAGTGGTTTGTTATGCAGCAAAAGCTAACTGATACACCAGTGTTGGAGGTTCGCCCACATTTAATTAGATTAATTGGTGTAGGATGGATTTAACATATTTTCAAAGCTTTCTTGGTAATTCTAATGCAGAAAGAGTTGAAAACCATTAGTCCAGACAAAAGGACTTGAAGCTTCATGACTGAGTTGTAGGTGGGTGGGACTAAAGGTTGACCTGATAAGGCTCCTTTGAAACTTGAGTACATCTAGGTTTAAAATAAAAGAACTCTCAGTACATGTTAACTTATAGTTAACTTATAGGAAATAATAAGCCAAGATAGCATCTGTACAGAAATGTAAATGTCTCCAATTTTTTTTTGTGTGTGTGTGGTACTGGGGATTGAACTCAGGGGCGTTCTACCCCTGAGCTACACCCCCAGACCCATTTTTTATTCTTTATTTTGAAACCGGGTCTTGCTAAGTTGTGGAGTGCCTCACTAGGTAGCTGAGGCTGGCCTCGAACCCGGATCCTCCGGTCTCAGCCTCCCGAATGCTGGGATTACAAGCGTGCGCCACCACGCCCAGCTCTCCAAAAATTTTTGGCAGATGAAAAGATGGAAAAGACTTTAGATAGAGCTATTTGAACTTCAACTCTTACAGTTGGGGAAACTGAAGCCCAGAGTCTATATAACTTGCTCAAAGCTAATTTTGGGGAGTACTAGATTCCTTGTGAGCCCTTCTGGCTTCAAATTTGTTTGTCTGTGTTTCTACGTTCTTGAATATGATGACAATGACAGGATCCTCCTTTTGACTTACCCTTTGTGACCTCATATAGATCTGTACAAGGACAAGTTTAAGAGAGGTTCATTTCTGCCAGGCATGGTGGCACACACTTGTAATCTAAGTACTCAGGAGGCTGAGACAGGAGGATCACTGGTTTGCATCCAGCCTCAGCTACTTAGTGAGGCTCTCTGCAACTTAGTGAGACCTTGTTTCCAAATAAAAAAATAAAAAATAGGTCTGGGGGTGTAGCTTGGAGGTAGAATGCCCCTGGTTCAATCCCTAGTAACGTGAAGAGAGAGAGAGAGAGAGAGAGAGAGAGAGAGAGAGAGAGAGAGAGAGAGAGAGAGATTCATTTCTAAAGTTTTCATGGGTTAAGAATAAATTATGAGGCATCTCTAACCTTTTGTGATTTATAAGAAGGAAGACAGATTTGTTGGTTCTAAAATGTGCCTTATATTTTGCCAGAGATAGAAACTGCAATCTCATTAAGTAGAATAACTTTTTCTATTCTTTATGAAACCATAGGGGATGCAGTAGGAAGGAAAGTGCTTAAGTCTTCTTGTTTTTTTTTTTTTTTTTCTTTTTCTTTTTCTTTTTTGAGACAAGTTCTTACTATACTGTCCAGGCTGGTTTCCAACTCCTGGGGTCAAGTTGTCCTCCTGCCTCAGCCTCCCAAGTAACTGGAACTATCTACAGGTATGCACCCCTGCATCTGACTAAGCAGTAAGTTCTATTAAAGATAAGGAAGCCAATTGAGCCACGGTCAATGAATTAAAGCAGTTTATTTGACATTAATTGCAGAATTTACAGCACTACCATTTAATGATAGGAATAAAAATAGAAAGAATCCAGTGTAAGCAACGTTGTGGACGAGACATCAGGGCAGAGAATGAGCAAACTTGAAAATGCAATTCACATTCAAAGAAATCTTCCGAAGGACTGGGAGCTTATGGGGTGAGCATCAGCTTGATAATGAAGTGTGAGTCTCATTTCCACCAGGACTTTCAGGGTAGCCACTGAACAAATACCCTGATGACCATCCCTGGAAAATCTTTCAGCACAGTCTGACTTAACGTGTTTGAGATGGGGCAAAATCTGTTTACAATATGATTTGGAAATAGACCTTAGGGTGAAAAGAAGTTCGGAATGTGGATCAGTGTGTAGGTTAATGTGTAGGTTTTCTTTTTCAAAACAGAAGGAGTGCAAATTTTAGGGGCGTGTTTTTCCTGGTTCTAAACATGAGAAGGGATGCTAAAGGGATTGGTTCAAAACAGCTTTCTTCGATGATTTTCTTGGGGATAATATCTTTAAAAGCAAAGAAACAGAACCAGAGGTGGTGTGTGTGTGTGTGTGTGTGTGTGTGTGTGTGTGTGTGTGTGGCCTTCTGATCTCTTATCCTCTTTGAATCTGGTTAGAGACCTATGGCAGGCAGTTGGATTTCTACTAAAGACCTGGATTTCTGGAGTAGCTACTTAGAAGTTAGGTGGCAGAGTATGGACTTTGACAGAGAGCTCTCCACTCTGGAGACATTTCCCCATGGCTTAGTGAGTCTCTTCTATATTAAGACTTTAAACAGAGCTGGGGCAAATTCTCTTCTTCATCTCACCCCTTCTGTCGTTACAGTCACTCTTAGGTATCATTAAGCAACCAACAGATGAAGAAAGGATTCAAGTCCCCACAAACCAGCATGTGAAGTTAAATGGCATTTTGCATACCCCAAATAAACAACTGTGTCCAAGGCCTAATGTGAGACAGAGACCAAGACTGGCTTAGACTGTGAGAACAAAGCCAGATGCAAGAGGATGTTGGGACTTGTTTTCACTCACTTCGGTGGGAGGATAGTTTCTCTTGTAAGAATTCACTGACCAAGAGACAATTTACTGGACCTGTGCTAATAAAGTATTGATTTGGGTGGAAATATTTGAATGGGGAGAATGAAGAAAAAAAAAAGAAAAAGGCCAAGATCTTTCTCTGCTTTTTTTTTTGAGAAAAAGCAAAGGATGAAAAAGAGAACTAATTAGAACATTGGTCAATTCCTAATTATTCTTGCCCATGAAGTTCTTTGGCATCCTAGATTTGTGGAGAAAAGACTGAATGACTCTTAGATTCAGAGGCAAAAATAAGATTTGGTGATCGGAGATAAGGATGAAAAAAGAAACCAACACTAAGATCATGCCTGTGTCATCTGAGCACCCAGCTCTTCAGTAGTTCTTTTGTATTCTTGTTTCAGAATTCCAACATGGTGTTTTTTCTTTAATGCTTCATTGTGAGGACTTTGCTGGCACCATTGGGATTTGTGTAACACAAAGCATGAGTAATGGGTGAGTCCCAGAGATGCTGTTTTCTCTTCCTTTTCTTTCCTTTATGAGTTGGGGTCTGCCTTCTTGCTGACATATGCTCAAAGTCAAGGGATCTCTGAGAAGCTTTAGGGTGCAGCAAAGAAAGATCATATTTTGCCTTCAAAGAAGTATCTGTTAATGATGTGATTACCTATCTGGTAGCTAGATAGGCATTGGGTGCTTAGCCTTTCTTTTAGCATGATCTCTGACATAATCTGGGTGGGTGGGGGAACCTTTCTTAGAAAGTAAGCTGACTCTAGAGTTCAATGTCAAATTAAATCAAAGCAAGAGAATTATGGGGAAAAAACAAACCCCAAGTTCTTCAACTTTTTAATAGGACTTTCAAGCAGAAAGAAAGTAGGCATCAATGGGCCACATTCTGGTTTGGCTCCATGGCTATGGTACAGCCTGTCTTTTAAGAGAGATGGATAGCATGAGCCAGGTACAGCGGCCCACACCTGTAATACCAGTACTGGGGGGCTGATATAGAAATTGCAGGTTCGAGGCCAGCCTCAGCAACTTAGTGAGATCTGGTTTCAAAAATAAACAAATAAAAAGGGCTGGGTGTGTCACTCAGAGGTATAATACCCCTGGGTTCAGTCCTGGTTTTAAAAAAAAAGAAACAGAAAGAAAGACAAAAAGTGAGATCAATTACATGTGTAATGTGCATGGCCTTCCTAAAATGGGAGCAAGGCATGGAGAGACAGTGGGGTCCCCTTTTCCCTCTTGCAGGATTCCAGATTTAAGAATTGGGAAGCTAAAATAGAACTTAGAAACAAAGTACTAGAAAACCCAATTCCATATCTTTCTTTGATTTTCACATAATCATCTCCAAAAGTTATAGATAGGATAGCAAAGTGGTGTGCAGGGGCCGCAGGGAGGGGGGCTTCGGATGTGGAAGCTGCAGTGGATTGAGTGGACCTGGACCCTCTGCAGCAGACAAGGTGGGAGGCAGTCCTTCAGTGCTGGCCCAGGTAAATCCAACCAGATGGGACCCCTCGACCTTGGCGGGGTGAGTAACTGGTGGGTCCCAGAAGTTTCGAGGTTACCATTTTCTCTTCCTTTTTTCCCCACATGAATTGGGTTCTGCCTTCTTGCTGACAGGTGCGTAAAGTCAAGGGGTCTTAGAGAAGCACTGAGGTGCAGAGAATGGGGTTAGACTTTGTACCCAGCTCTCTTTAAAGCCGAGAGACATGGATATCTCTTCCAAGTGCCCCAAACCTACCTTCTAGCCCAGACCTTCCATGTATTTCCAGGCCAGGCCCACGTGTCTCCAGGAGGGCAGGAGAGAAAACCAGGCCATGTTGGTAACTCATAGTTGTCTGTCTCCAAGGAAAAGGACATCCATTGGCACAAAGTATTGAGTAAAAACCCTTTAATAACAAAATAACATTCACAATGTAGCTACTTCAGATGTCTGGAAAACTCAGCTTACACTTGATTCAACATATCACTTTCCACAAAGTTTAAAGGAAAAAAAAAGGACATAAAATGGCAAACAAAATATACCTCTAATTTTATAAGACAGGTCGTCTTGGCAAATTCTAGGGAGCCAGACCCTTGCAATGCCTGTAATAAAAAGGGTTGGACACACTCATGTCTCAAACATCCCTCTGTTTTCTTTGGATCAAAAATGCATTTGAGCTTTGCAGATACTACAATGTCTGCATCAAGAGGAACAGTTTGTGGGTTTGTAGGTGTGAGGAGAATTTACTGAAACAAATATCGATTTGATTTATTGCAGAACATACAAAGATTTCTGGAAGATTAAACACGATTACAATCATCAACTGTCTTACAAAAGCCCATTTTAAAATTCTTGTATCCATTCCTATCTTTGGCAGATTAAGAAGAGGAAAAATGAAAAGACTATGTTACAAAGCTTTCATTATCACAACCTACTTTAATAAGGCCAAATGAAAACATTTCTTTGTATTATGAATGAAAGCACATTCGCAATAAATTCCCATGGACAGATAATCTGAATGCTCTACTGTCTGTCGGCAGTGATTTCCAATATCTTGCATCGCACCCTGCTAGGTTTCCATCTCTGCTTCCTAATCTGCACTTTCCCATATGAAATAAAGTATGCTTGGCAGTGGATTTGGCTTTATGTCACGCATACTGGTTTGGGAAATAGGTATGAAACTCGAGGATGGATTTCAGAACCCAAAGATAAGAATCCACCTGTTCAATCCATTGCAGCTGAAAAACACTTTTTTTTTTTTTAGATACAGAAACCTTAGATAATTGGATCTAAAGCAAGATGGTTTTCCTAAACTGGGTTTCAAAATTTCTTCTTCTACTTCCCTTTAGAAGATAGGTAAAAAGTAAGTTTGAGTCACCTCTGGCTCCAGAAAGGAAAAGCCATGACATAGCCACACAGATGAAATTTTGGAGAGTGGCTATGTATTTTTTTCCCCCCAAATCACTAAAACAGCCATGGCAATGTCATGAAAGTGGACAAAATAGCCAGAGAAGAGGAATTATTGACACTGATGCCATTTGAGTTTCTACTGGGAATTGACCTGGCAATGAAATATGAAAAGGGATTACACAGTCAAAAACAGCCATTCCCAAGCAGAGACTCAAGAGAGCTGGAGCTGGATGAATTTGCATTGCCATATACGCGGCCAGTTAGGTCTGAGGTCATGAACATAAAGCCAAAGTAACTCATTTTTGTGGAAACTTACAAATGCAGAGGTGAGTTGCTTTTCAATGCTAATTTCCAACCCTTCTTGGGTATAGTGATATATATATCTGGGTTAGGAGGATCCCAATTTGTGGAATGCAAGTTGGCTAACTCATACTTGGAAATGACCTTTCTCATTATAAGATTTGAACCCAATTCAATTTGACTCATTTTGAAATCCCAACAGATGTAAGGGCTTTTTTTTTTTTTTTTTTCGAGGTGAGACATCTCCCAATAAAACCAAGATTACCACTGTCTGAGGCTGAACTGTGTACATTTTCACAGTTTAATGTATACACGACTGTTCCACAACTGCTAACAAACAATAGGCGCCCATGCATAAATAATGTCCATCGAACCAAAGGGGAAGATCTAGTTTCAAATGAAAAATGCTGCTATTAAGACCACAATGCATCACACTGCTAAAGTTTTAGCCCCATGCATAAAATCATAGCACTGATTGGCAGTTGCTAATTATAATACTACACTGTTAACACAGAACAATTAATTGCTCAGACCAAGTAGCACAAATGTAGAAAATAATTATTCTTATTTCTTTCAACAGAGCAAATGAACACAGATTGTTTCTTCAGCAAAATATGAAACTGTAAACTTTGGGCTCATTCTGCAACTTTCCCCAATCCAGAATAAATAAAATCCAAAGGGGGGAGGAGGGAGAAAAAGAACATACATTTTCTTTTTAAGCGCACCTTTTCATCTATTACAAAAGCACAACCTAAAACGTATAAAGCTTTTTTTTTCCTTTTTCTTTTTTTAAATTACAGTTACGAAAAGAAACAGTGAATAATTTATTACATACGCTATAATAACATTACTCTAAACACTATTATCTATGAGGTATATCTGAGAAAATTCGGTAAGGAATTGCGCGGTCTGCATTGCCAACATGCCCAGGTTCATATTAAAGCTTTGGAACCGTGAAGAACTAGAAAAGGGGGAAGAATGGGGAGGCAGAAGGAGGAGACATAAAGAACCTTTGGTATTAGTACAAATCTTGTTCTGTGCAGGGTTGCATTGCAAAGCACCACAGTACAATAAGCCCACCAATTTACTGTATGGAGGCCCAGTTGAAGCTGAGGTATTCACAGGAAGGAATAAAAAAAGCACAGAGAGGTCCAGACTGGCTAAATCGTTGCTTTGGTTCAAGCAAGGCACTCGTCCCGTGGTTATGTCACACTTTGCAAGTGAAGCATGAGGCTGGGGGTGGGGGTGAGGAGGGGTCTGCCGGTTGGGGATGTTTTCTGTGTTCATGCCGCCATTTCTCTCTCTAGGTTCTCCCTCTTGGGGGTTTGATGGCAGAAAGGCCGGGAAAGGCGATGTTTGCCTACAGGGGAGCACTCTGCTGCTTAACGAATTAGGCCATCTCTGTTGCCGCCCAGGTTTGCTGAGAATTCTATCTCTAATAGGCATTTGGGAAGAAAACCAAAGCAATTTACTGCTTGGAAGGAAGGCCTTACAGGTTTGCCTCCTATAGGGAGAAGATGGAGCTCTGAGCTTGTTCGGACAGAAAAGAACTTCCAGATATGTCAGAGTGAGGCTTGATAACTTCCAAAAGAGGGTAAGTGAGTGTTCCTTATAGTTTTGTCAATCTATTTTCCAAATTCCTCTACTTGCTATACTGTGTGTGTGTGGTACTGAGGATTGAACCCAGATATATTCTACCTCGGAGCTACACCGACAGTCCTATTTTATCTTGAAACATGATCTCACTAGGTTGATGAGAGTCTCACTACTTGCTGAGACTGTCCTTGAACTTGTGATCCTCCAGTCTCAGCCTCCCAAGTACTGGGACTACAGGTAAGCACCACCGTGCTTGGCTTATACTCTGTTGATGTACGGAACTGATGAATTTGTTGGTCTTTCCCTTTTTTAGCTTCTTTTTCTAAGTGGTCTCTTAAAAAGCTCAAAGACACTGTATCATGTGAAATGCAAAATACTAGTACTCAACATAGAACTGTATAGATTAGAAGTGGATGTTTGTGTGTGTCTAAAACTCATTTGGTCAAAGGCTGGACAAAGATTCATTGGCTAACATATGAATCACATTAACAAATGATCATAATAGTGTTTTAATCATTTAATGGAATATAAGGAAATTTAAAGACCAATCAATTTCATGGCTGGAAAAAAAAAAGAAGCAACTTTAATCATTTTTTTTTAAACTAGCATATCCATTCCTCTGAAATTTTAAGGTCATTTTTTTTTCATTTACAGTGAATAACTGTTTAGCATCACACAATGAAAGGTTTCAACACCTCTGTAAATAAACTTGGCTTAGAAAGGAAATTAAACACCTGTAAGTGACGAGGGAGCCTACAGCTGAAGTGTCCTAGGTGCAAACACAGGTCTGGTTCCCTTTCTTGATAAATACTGACTTAAAGTAGCCATAATATTTCAACTCAATGGGCCAAGAATGAACTGTCTTGAATGTTTTGTCCAGTGAATCAAAAGCTTATCTACACACCTCTTCGGAATGGGGAGGGTTAAAAGTGATCACACTGGGTCAACGTATACTTCTCAGGGCAGAAACCCCTGTGTGAGCCCTCATGGTTCAGGACTGGCCACCTTCCTGACTAAGCAACTGATGGTGTGTGACCCTGTGGAGGTGTAACTAGGGTGACACAGCAAGTGCCCGAGGCTGTTCTTACAGAATGAGGGGCTAAGGAATAAGCCCCAGGCTCTACTCACTGCTAAAGGGCTGCCACTCTACTATTTGCCAACACGTGACCAGTGTCACCTGGAGGTGGCCTCGTACAATAGTTGAAGCCCTGGGGTGCAACACAGGGCTCCGTGCACTTGACTCTGGAGTTGTCTGACGTGGATAACCTAGTTCACTGCTCTAGGCTACCGTGGGCTGGACTAAACAAATGCCAAGGTCCCTGCCAGTTCTAAGATCCAGAGGCTGGGGTTCCTCTGGTCTACTCTTTGAAAGTCTTTCCTAGGATAGCTCCAGAGCAGGGACAGAGGTCATGGCTAGGTCTGAAGGCCATCTCCAACCAGTCTTCTTCACCAATTTGGAATCAGAATTTAAGGAGTCCAATTACAGCAGCATTCAAACTTGGATACCCTGAACATGAGGGAAGGGGACAGCAAACGAAGGAGAGAAACACAGAAAATATCCCTTCCCAAATGAGCAGCCGCCGCCGTCGCATAGATAATTATTTCTTTGGGGTATCTGAGCCGTGGCTGTACATACCATGTGTCAGAGAGGATAGTTCAAATTATAAAAGAGCACAAGCAAAATGCAGACCGCACAGAGAAAGAAATCTTTGGTATCTTTGGTGTCATCAACACGATTAAAATTACAAATGGAAAGTCAGTGAGGTAGCCTTCTTTGGTTCTCACTAGAAATAGAAAGTTTTTTCCTTTTTTTTTTTCTTTTTTTCTGCTTTTTTTTTTTTTTTCCTTTTTTTGTTT
Organism: Graphiurus murinus; assembly: GCA_004027655.1. Taxonomy (NCBI): domain Eukaryota; kingdom Metazoa; phylum Chordata; class Mammalia; order Rodentia; family Gliridae; genus Graphiurus; species Graphiurus murinus. The sequence goes on from PVLC010010837.1 coordinate 30,851, forward strand.
TGTTGCTTTACACACACACATAGTTCATTCTTGGAAGCAGCTAGTGTAAGGGTTTCTCTCTCTCTCTCTTTTTCTTTGTTTATGATTTTTTAAAATTTATTTTTCCAGTTTCCACATAGAAGCCCCGAAATCCAGGCTGGTGAAGCAGGGTCTCAGCTTATGTTTGCTGAGTGCACAGGTTCAGGTTGAATAGTCATTGCTTGTCCACACAATTTGCTCTGTTGTTCTGACAGCAAACAAACTGCAGTGCTCTCTGTTGTTTTAAATAAAAAATATAAACTATACAGCGCATCCGTTGCAGATGCCGAATAAGTTAAATAAATAAGTTACAATACGAAGGCTCTGAGGGCCCCAATAATTAAGAGGTGAAGTTCGCCTGGTACCAGGTGGGGCTGTGAACTTAAATTAAATAATTTAATAATCATTACTTAAACTATCTCAAAAGTTAATTCAAGAAGGAAAAAAAAATACCCCAATTCTTTTTTTTTTTTTTTTGTAACCTGTGTTTCTTCCCTGTCTGTAACAGAATTTCACTGCTTTATAAAGCAAACTAAACTTTGAGCATATTCTAAATAGGATCTGGCATCTCTGATGCACCATTGGTCTAGATTTTGATAAATAAGTATAAGGAATAAAATCAAACTAAGGAAAGATGATTAAATAATTACTCAAACTCTATATATCTGTGTACTAGGAACTGATTTAAATAAATTAATTACACGAATGGTACATAGCTTATTGAGTCATAACCCAAAAAATAAGATAAAAAAATAATATTTGGGGGGTGTCTTCATTCTTTTTGATGGACAAAATATACAATTTCTTTCTGTAGTCTAAGTGAAAATAAAGCAGGAAAACATAACCTCTAAAGCTTTCAGACGTTAAAGACCATCAGTATGAGAAATGAGAAATAGTCACCCCTCCTCACTAATTAGTGCCCCCTCTCCAAACCAAGTCACCGCCGTCTCAACCCTGGAACCAGAGCCCACTCTCTCCCACTGGTTTGAGCTTCACTTTGCTATTTTATCCTTTTTTTTTTTTTGGTCCTTTTTCAGGTCTTTGGATTTAGCTTTAGTTATGAGAGATTTGGAATAAAGCTATTCAACCGAAGTCATCAAGCATAGGTGTTATTCTAACACAGATGATTAAATAATATCCAAGGTTCTTTTATAAACTTGAGTTTATCTTGGATGTGCCCAAATGAAAGTAATTCCAAATATACACAATGAAGATGCTGGGATACTTTTCTTTCTTCTTCTTCTTTTTTTTTTTTTTTTAAATATATCCCTGCACTTTGGTTTTTGATGTTACAATAAATAATAATGAAAGCAATGTACATTGTAAAAGTACCACATACATGTGACAAGATGATTTAAAGTTTATTTATTGTAACAGATTACAGTATATATGTATTAAGCATGTCTGTACACACTTGCATGTACACAGTCTAGACACCTGAGGGTAAGGTGTTTTGACGCAAAGACAACTGTGAGAACACGCGTTGAAATCTGCATCTAAATCTGTATACATCCAAGCCGACAGACTGTATAGCTTTAAGCCAACTTACCTACTAAGGTTGATGCTATGCAAAATGCCTGCTGCTAATAATGGGGCCCAATGAAAGATTTTCATGGGATGAGCAGATGGGTAGTAATGTGTTCTTTTCTTATATAAATTTTCTCCACTAAAAATGTATCAGCTTGTTAATTTCAATCATTCTAACTCAAAACCAGGGAAAGTTTGGGCTCCTGCTCTCCTTTGCCCCAGGATGTCAGAGTCACTTTGGTATCTGAGGACAAGGAACACTTAAGGTCTTATGGGGTTCATACCCTAGCTTGTCAGCCTCAATGATAAGTTTTGCATTTATCTATGTGAGGTCTTATATCATTTTAATAATTATTTTTATATTTCATAAGTATTTGGAGGACTTTCTAAAACAAATAAACCCTTCCCCTACCCAACATGGTAAAGAAGCAAATCACTGATAGAAAACATTGGGACATCCAGATTTAAAGCCAACATCATTATTTTATGGAATTTTCACAACCAATGGGGATGTTATTTTTTCCTCAATAGAACTTCTGTGGTCTTATTTTAGATCTGGGATCTCCTGTTGTTTCAGAGGTGATTTGATCTTAAAGGTACATTATTAAGCTATTCAGTTTCACAGATTAAATCAGAAATTTACAGGTACACCAGCTCTCTTTGTCTTCCACCACTTCCCACTTGGGCTAAAATATCCAAATCAGAACATCAGCAAAAATAGCAGCGAAAAGTCAGCTTGATTGGTTGTGAATCTAGGGAGTTACTGTCAAAGTCCTGTGTTTGGGTCTTGGGGTCAACCTTAAGGGTATCATCTTTTCTAATCCATTATTCTTCAACATCAGAACACAGTCTGTTCTTGGATTTTGAAAAATTCCAATTACATAACCTCCTGAAGATCCAGATTCTCTGCAAAGGCACACTGTCACAACACTTTGATAATGACATGACAGTCAAACAGATATGTCTATAATCCTACTGACATTTTTAAAAGTGAGAAAGTATCTCCCTGTACCTAAGTAGTAGTGATTATTATTTTTTTTAAATCTGCTCAATTTTAATGTATTGGCGCTAATCAGTGGGTGCCCACCATAGACAAGGTAAAATGGTTGATTTTTTAAGATGAATTTATATTTGGCTTTGAAATACATTGTTTGGCTTAGAAAAATGTGTGTGTGTGTGTGTGTGTGTGTGTGTGTGTGTGTGTACAGTGTGTGTGTGTGTATGTATCAGATATACTTTTCTAATTTTGATATTATTTTAGCTTGAAAGGAAAATGCCTCAAATTTCCTAAGCCCATAATTGCCAAGAGCCTGGGGGGAAAAAGTTGCTAGACAGTTAGCTCTGATTTTTCTAGAGAAAGCATCACATCGGATCCTTCCTGGTTCATGCTAGCCTGTACATTTATGTGGCATAGCCTAAACACTCTTTTACCTTTTGGAGAAAGCTTTTAAATATTGGTGTTGAGTTTTTATTGTTGATGTTTACATGTGTGTGTGTGTGTTCTGTTTTTTTTTTCAATTTCCAAGAATAAAAGAATTATATCCCCAATGCCAAAATCACATTAAAAACAAACATAAGATCTAATTATGAAAGAGCATAAAGAAAAATATCTTTCCCCTCAATAGCTGTGAGCATTTAAATTCCTGTTATGGCAAGAAGGTGAGATTTGGTTGAGAACCTTTCCTTCACACTGTCCCTTTTGCTGCTGATAGCTGAGGCATGATGTCTGGCATTTTTTTGGGGGGGGAGGAAGGGCTGAGGAAATGTATTCTAAACTATAGCCAAGTCAAAATGGTTCTTTTCTCTAAAACTATTAAAGTAAGATTTTAAAATCCTTGAAGAAACTCAGTTAAATTCCATAACTCTTCAATATGCTAATTTTTTTGATTTTGAACAAATTAAAATTAAAGCTTGGATACATAAATGTACAAGATGCACAGATGTATGTAAATAATTTTTTTTAAAGCAAGCATTTCTCTCTGGTATGACATTATTTGGTATGAGACATTTATCAAGAGTCTTTGGAGGGAAGTTCATCTTATAGTATCTTCCTCTGATCGCCAGAGCATTGGTTTGACCAGTATGGAGATGTAATACCACCAAAACAGCCTCTTTTGGCCTATACATTTCCAGAGAATGCCAAAGACCCTAGTGTCTATGCCAAAGAATCACTCATCAAAACAAGAGACTGGTTCCTCAACCTGTTCTCAAAACAACCATTTCCACTGGCTGCAAGTCCCAAGGACTCATTTAGAAATACCGAAGGTAAAGCTCCTCCTTATCAATCCATGTGGGAACAATCTCCTGATGAAAGATGCTCTTTTCCTGGTCCTCCAACCAAGGATACATGGAGTCTGAGCAAGGGACAAATGGACACAGGGGAAAAGTCAAGGAACGATCCTCGCTGCAGGAGAAATCACAGAAGCCTGGGGAGCCCTATCTCTCCGGGCTCCAGGGCTGCTGCCCCTTCAAGGACTATCTGCACAGTGGGCGTAAGGAGGTGTCACACACAGACTGTGCTGGGACTCTGAGGGGAAGGACTCCAGGGCTCTCCCCAACACCTGCTGTGTGTTCCCTCTCCAGGACTGAGACACCTCCCCCAACACCACCACTCTCCCACCCCAGTGCCAGCTGTGGGTGCACACAGGCTTGTCAATGCAAATTGGTAATTACCACCCTGAGGAAACCTGATCAACCCATTGCAATAGGAGTTGGACTTCCCCAAGAGAAGTCTCGGTGGATCTACTCACTGAGGGGCATTGGGAACACCCTGATGGACAGAGAATCTCCTGGAGAACAGACTTCTGGGCTGGTCTCATATTCCATAGCTGGTAGGAAGGGACCATAGGACCTTCCTAGCAGTTACAGAAGATGAACACCCCACTATCAGCAGCTGGATCTGGTGGTTGGACCGCACTCACCACCTTGATCATAGTTGGAGCTTAGAATAGAGATGACTCTAAATCCAAGTACCACTTGTATGTACCACACATCCACCCATCAACAGGTTAAATGTTGACATGTTTGAACTTTTCCCCAGAAATTTTCGTTAAAATCGGAATACTCCACATCATCCACGGGTGGCAAATTAACTCTGGAATGGCAGGAGAAAAAAAAATAAGCAAATATTCTGAACTGCATAATTAGCAAACGAAGCACGGGACAAAAATCAAGACATGAATCTGGACAGCAAAAATTTGGGGTTATCACTGATGTCAAGTTGATCTATATATGTATTCATATATTATATATATCTTTCTTTAGAAATGCAACTTTACAGCTGATTTTTTTTTTAAAAGCTAATAGAAAAGTAGAAACTGGCAATTATTTTTACATGTTCCCCCCACCCCCTGAAGCCCTGTTAAGATGGAGCAGTCCCATGAAGATGGGGCTCTAAATTCCTCTATAAATTCTTTGGTTCTGTGGCTAGGGAGAGGATGCGTCATGGAGATCCCTACCCCTAACCCTCACTCCACTTCCCTCCCCTGATGATAAGACTCTGAACATCGAAGGAACCAAGTCTAAGGGTTAAGCAAAGAACATTCAAGCGACACAATCATTCCCCACTCTCTGCTGAGCAGAGAGAGGAGAAGCGCTCAGTATCCCAACATCTTAAACCTGGAGTCCATGAAACCTTTCAAGAGATTCCACATTGGGGTAAAAAGCCATACAACAAACTTAAAGAGAGATAATAAAAGCAAATGAATGACCCTTTCCTTTCACTGCTCAGAGAAACAAAATTGATTACCTTGGTACACATCAATGGCGCTATTAGTATTTTTTTTTTTGGTTTTTTTTTTTTGTTTTTGCTTTTTGTTTTTTTAGCCAGGCAAAAGGAGATCATGAACTGAAACAAAAGGTGTGAGAAATCCTCATCTTTGGTATTGTAGCTGTTGAGGTTTCTGTTGCTCTGTTCCGTATTCTTTTGAAAAAACTGCATAGGCACAAATTAAAGACAATCTTCAACTTTAAGATTACCGTGTGAGTTGTCAAATGAAGCAGCAGAGGCTCTTCCTTATTTCGATTCTGGTCTCAACCCTTTCTTTTCAAATCTGCTTCCAAAAAATGTCCTAAGAGGTCCGTTTGAACACAGTGTGTCTCGCCATCTGTTGTGTTGTTGGTTTTTTTTTTTTTTTTTTTTTGGTGTGGGCTTTTTATTTTATTTATTTTTTTTCTTTTCTGGCGTGCTTCCTTCTTCTTGGTGGTGATTTCCATTGATTCACGGATTTATTTATTCACTTAATGGAACAGTTTTGTTTGTTGCAGAAGTAGGTGCAGAAAAAGTTTCTTTGGTTTCGATTAAGCAATTCATAAAAAAAAAAAGTCAGTCTCAAGTGTCTGTAAGGAATCACTGCAGCGTTTGGCTTGCTTTTGAACACCCCCACGGTGCTCCCCTGGGGCCGTTCACTGGTAAATATGCACATCTTAACCTTCGAAACCTCCCAGAGTTCTGTGGGCGCTCTTGGGCTTGCTGTTGGAAGGTGACAGCCAGGAACCAGAGCTGGCGTGGTAAAGCCACTGCCGGGGGTGGCTTGGCTAACGTCCTTGGCGTAGCTGGTCTGCTCAGCTCGATGGTGAGTCAAATGCAAGAGCTAAATGCCATTCGGAGTTGCAGAGGTTTTCTGATTTCTAAAAGTAATCACAGTATTTTTAGGCTAGAAAATGGCAAGTAATAATTGTCTTTGGTTTGCAGTATTCTGCTTCTTTGGTGTGCTGCGTTTTCTCCAGATTTCTTCAGCTGTTTTGCAAGGATGAGTCAATAATGAAGGAGAGTCAGGACTAGATGACAGTCATGAGCAACGTCGATGGTGGTTTATTATTATTATTTTCTTTCTAGAAAACACTGGAAACTTCCCGACTAACCAGGATGGATAAGGGAACAACATAAATCCGAAGGAATGAGAATGAATTACGCGGTGGTCATAATGCTCAATAGGAGAAAACAGATGATTAGTAAACCAAGAAGGATACATGAATGATCTAAAAAAAATCTAGATCTCTTAAAATGCTGCATTTGCTCCATGTACCGTAACAGTTAAGTTGGCCTCCTGAGTGTGCGTCTGCATTACGTACAAACAAAATTTGTAGCAAACTGCAAAATGTGCTTGAAGCCATATTCCCAACAATTCCCTAATGACTTCACAACAGGTGTCTTGAAAATCCAGATGCAGTGGATCCAGAACCTTCCTTACTTCTCTTTATCTTCGTTGTGCTTGATACTTTGAGCTCAAGTGAACTGATTTTTTTTTTTTTTTTTTTTTTGACGGATCCAAGACCACATGAGATTTCCAGGAGGTAAGGAAAAAGAAAACTAAACTGGATCAACTTAAAACTTTCTAAACCATTTCATGAAAAGATGCCTGAGTTGGAAAAACAGGTCCTTGGATTGTTGTTTTTTAAACTTCCATATTTAAAACTTGTGCTCAGTAATTACCATTCCGATGTTTGTTTGTTATTTGTTTTGTAACGTTATGGCTGTGAACTTTGGTATACTGTGATACAATGAGGCTAAGCACTTGGAAAGCAAATGAGATCATTCTTGTTGCTAGATTCTTCTTTTGCTGTAGTGTCTTGGAAGCCTAAACTCAGAGTCCTTACACAGGACCAATTCCCACTGTTACCCATGGGAATTTTGACTGCAAGAGGTTGGCAAGACCCAAAGCGGGCCGGTGGACATTTAAAGCAATCAATCCTGAGCTTGGTCGACACCATAACAGGAATTATCTTGCTCCAGAAAGGCCCCATTTGGGTTCCTGGGGTGCTTAGCGTGCTCAGAGGACAGTGTCTGGTTCAAAGAGATTAATTTTCAGCTTGCACATGGACTCGATAGACACGAAAAAAACAACAACAAAAAAGGACACCTGGCCTATGATTACAGCTAGAATAGAAGTTTCTTTTTAAGAGAATTTGTGCTTTCGAATCACCAGTGAAGGGCCCCAGCTAAGATCTGGTGTCTTTTTTTTCCTTTGCGTTTTCTTTTGGTATCTGTTGTCCTCGTGTGGAGGTGGCGTGTGCCCGGGTAAGAGTCCTTCCATCATGCTTTGGTACAAGTGCTGGAGGTGGATGAGGAGCCCCCTGTGCTCAGGTCGTCTTGCCACTTCTCCAGGCTGCGGCGCCGGGCATTCATGAAGAAGTTGCTGACGGTGGTGAGCTCCAGCCCCAGCTGCTGGGAAATGGTGATCTGCATCTCCTTCGACGGGCGCTTGTTCTCCTTGAAGATGGCGAAGAGTGTTCTGCGTTGGAGGTCGGTGAACACCAGGCGGGATTTCTTCTGGGAATTGTTCCTGTCTTTGTTTGGTTCTTGCTCTTTGCGTTTGCACGCTTGAAAGGGAAAGAAAAGAAGGAGAGGAGTCAGTGGCAGCTCGAGGACCCAGGCAAGGCGATCCATTGAAAACATCGACAGAGTTATACAAGGGAGTGTACACCGTTAAGCTTTATTGTGCGGACTGCCCAGCTGTCAATAACTAGCCTTCCCCTGCTCGTGGCGGTGATGGAGTGCACCAGTTAGCGGGTGGGGGGTGAGAGAAAGGGGAAGACAGGGCTGGGTTATGGAACCCACTGAAGTTGTCCTCCTCTTTTAGTCTCTGCCCTCCAGCACCAGCCTACCAATTTTTTTTTTCTTTTTCTGGTGGTTTTAGGGATTGAACCCAGGGTCATTCTACCTCCAAGCTACATCCCCAGCCCTATTTTTTATTCTTTATTGTGAAACAGAGTCTCACTAAGTTGTGGAGGGCCTCACTAAGTAGCAGAGGCTGGCCGTGAACCCGCGATCCTCCTGTCTCAGCCTCCCAAGTACTGGGATTACAAGAGTGTGCCACCATGCCTGGCCAATCGAGGCTTGTACCCATGTGATGCCAAAAATTGTTAACAGAATAAAATGATATGTGATAGAATGACAGTAGCATTCTGACCCCAATTTCCTTCATCTAGACTTTTGAAAAATTAAAACAAAACAAAACAAACAAACAAAATAACAGGGAAGGAAGAACCATGAAAAACATTGGTTTAGCCAGTCCTAATTTGGCTAGCTGGAAGTAGAGCCAGTACAAGAAGACAGGGGAAAAGGGAGAGATGGGGAGGGAAAGAAATGCAAAGTTACAGCAATGGGGCTTTAAGGGTCCTAGAGGTGTCTGTTACTATATGCAGAGTCTCTTTGAATCAGTGGGAACGACTGACCACCTCTGGCTTGACATGCAGCCAGCACGTTAATTTACATCTCCTTACCTCTCCGTTAGCCTACGAGTTCCTACAAGGCAGTGACCAGGTCAGGTCTGTCTAAGATTCCTCACTGACTCTTTTGGACCATGGGTGCTGAATGCTCAGTAGCATTCTGACTCTTTCAGGTAATCGGTACACAATCCAATGGATTTGGTTTCTTAGAAAAGTGACTTGCAAAGGTTAAATAACACAGTACATACACATCATAAACTTAACACATGAGAACATGGGTTTAAAACCCTTTAAAGCAATCCCAGCTCCTCCAGGGGTTTTGTACAGCTTCAACAGAGCTAACTGGGGAAGGGCAGGGAGGAGACAGAGGGCAGGACCAGGCGGTCTCCCTGGACTCATACCCCACTGAGCACCTGGCCCCAGGCTGGGAGTGTCTGCAACCGGACTGGCATTTCCCCGTGGCAGGCATCTGGGTGATGATTAGATGTGTTTCTTTACACATCAAAGCCCAAGTCTGCAGGTAGTTTCCCAGCTCAGGAATTTCCTGCCCGTCATACTCTGCAGGGAGCATGTGTGCAGAGGACCACTTCAGCTGATCAAGGGCTAGACTTAGGGCCTGGGATTTGCTATGTTCTGAGTGTCTGTGTCCTCCCGAATCTCGAATCTCATATGCTGAAATCCTAGCCCCAAGGTGATAACATTAGGCATTAGAAGGTAGAGTCTTTGGGAAGTGATTTGATCATGGAGGGAAAGACCTCATGCATAAGATTAGTGTCCTCTTAAAAGAGGCCTGAGAGGCTAGCCAGGCATGGTGGCGCATGCTTGTAATCCCAGCATTCGGGAGGCTGAGACCGGAGGATCTGGGTTCGCGGCCAGCCTCAGCTACCTAGTGAGGCACTCCGCAACTTAGTGAGACTCGGTTTCAAAATAAAGAATAAAAAATAGGGCTGGGGGTGTAGCTTGGAGGTACAATGCCCCTGAGTTCAATCCCCAGCACTGCAAAAAAAAAAAAAAAAAAAAAGAGGCCTGAGAGGGACCCCGAAAGGACATATCTGTCCATGCGCCAGAAAGCAGGCTCTCGCCAGACACTGAATTTGCCAGCATCTTGATTTTTTATTTTTATTTTTATTTTGGTACTGGGGATTGAACTTAGAGTCATTCTACCTCCAAGCTCTGCCTCTAGCCTGATTTTATTTCTTTGTTTGGAAACCGAGTCTCACTAGGTTGCTGAGAACCTCCCCCTATGTTGCTGAGCCTGGCTTTGAACCTGTGATCCTCCAGTCTCAGCCTCCCAAGTCCTGGGATTGCAAGAATGTACCCCCATCCCCGGCTTGATTTTCAATGGAAGCTCAGACAGCAGGGTAAGAAATCTCTTCCTGCTACCCCTCTATCTCTGTTGCCCACCAAAAACTTCTTTTTTGTTCATCCTGTGAGATTGTTGCATTTTGTTGGATTATGATGTTTTCTACGTGATTGCTCTAACTTCAGGTTGGGACTCTCTTGCCCCATCTTTAACCTTCTGAACTTGAGGGTGGTGAGCTTATTAATATGCAAATTTGGATGCAGCCAGTCTGGGCTGGGGCCTGAGGTTCTGCATTTCTCTTGAGCTCCTGGGTGATGCTGCTGCCGCTGGTCCCCATGCCACAGTCTGATTGCCTGGTTTCTAAAATCTCAGAGGAGCACTTGTTGCACTGGGAAGCCCTGGAGCCAGACGTGCTTGGGTCCAAATCTGGGCTCTTCCACCTACAACTACAGAGACCCCACACAGTACTTAACCTCTCAGGACCCATCTTCCTCAGCTGAGTAAGGATATAATAATGCTCACTTCCGGAGGAGCCTGATTGAGGTAACACAGGTAAATGTTCACTTCCTGCCCTCCCTCTCATTCGATGACCCCAGCAACCAAGCTAGGTAAATCAGGCAGGATGATTTTCATTTTAAAGGGAAACAAATGAGCCAAGCATGGTGGTGTATGCTTGTAATCCCAGTACTTGGGAGGCTGAGACAGGAGGATCCCAGGTTCACGGCCAGCCTTTGCTGCTTAGTGAAGTCCTCCGTAACTTAGTGAGACCCTGTTTCAAAATAAAGAATAAAAAACAGGGCTGGGGGTATAGCTTGGAGGTAGAATGTCCCTGGGTTCAATCCCCAGTACTGCTGGAAAAAAAAAAAAAAAAAAAAGAAAAGAAATGAGCTAAGCATGTGGTGCATGCTTGTAATCCCAGTATTTGGGAGACTGAAACAGGAGGATTGTAGGTTCAAGACCAACTTCAGCAATTTGGTGAGATTCTCGGTAACCTAGCAAGGCCCTATTTCAAAAATAAGATGGGACTGGGGATGTAGCTTGGAGGTAGAACATCCTTGGGTTCAATTCCCAGTAACTAACACACACACACACACACACACACACACACACACACACCACACAGACACACACACATGTGGGAAATAAATGGAGAGTAAAAGTGATGACTCCGGGGTTCATGGTAGGCTTGCTCCCCCGCCCCCACCACCCAGGAGACACCCCACCCTTGTCCTCAACAGAGCAGTACTGCGCCAACCACACAGCAGAGGAGCCCACCATGCAGGGCAGCTCCTGGAATTCTGTGGTCACCATGGAGGGCCAGATTCTGTACTCTGTGCTTTTACAGAGCCTCCTCAGGTCCTTCTGATGTGTGGGAAGCAGTGTGCTAGACAACACAGCCACTTCAGGCTCCCAGACCACCATCTCTGTCCCAAACTCCTGTGATGCCGGGTGCCAAGCCCTCATCTGCAGGATTCTGAATAAACAGCGGTGCACAATAATCTCCCGATAACAAAATCCAAGCAAATATCTTCAGCAAACATTGGCTGAGGTCCCCTGTCAATTCACGTTTCTTTGGATTAAGCATATAGCCCTCAATTTTCAGACCAATATTGATTATTCTTCAGATAATGCTGTATTTGTGCTTTTAATAGGGTGATTAAACAGTGTTCGTCCAAGTCCACATTGTTTTGTTGGATTATATTTGGTGAGGTATAGATAGGTAAAGAGATGTGTCTATTTAATTTAAGGGAAAAATATTAAAGGCTTAAAAAGTCCAGCAAACTACAGAGAAGGAACAGATCAATACATTCCTGCCTGTGCCTCCCCATTAGCTTCCTGAAGCCACCAGATTCCATGCCAGCAAATGCAAAGCTGTGATCTGGAGTCTGCAAATGTACGGCAGGCTGAGAAGCCCCAAATCATGAGACAGTAGGTCCACAACTCGACCCGAGTCCTCGTAGCTGGCAGTCGCCGGCCCACGATTCTTACATACAAAAGCAGGTAGCCAGGAGCTGAAATAAGCACAATTTCCCTTGCTTTAAAGTCCAACAAATTGCTGACAGATCAAATGGTGTCTAGAAGCTGAGGTTGTGAACCTCAGAATTCTCAGAACCCTTGCCAGCTGTACCCAGAACCATAGGCATAAGCAGAGTGCAAATGGTTTGGGTATGGTTAAGGTACTATATTTTATAGTCAGTATATACCCATTTCTGAAGGACCAGGAAAGTACCAAGAGGCTCCCTACAACCCAGGCATGAGTTAGAAACCCAGCACAACAGCAGGTGTTCACCTACCCAGCTACAGTACCCACCCCTGCCTTTGGGAAGGAATAAGACTGACTCAGATTGGTAATGATGGAGCGGGACTGGGACAGGCAGCTGGGTACAGATCTGCGTATAATCTGTGACTAAAAGCAAAGGCCACAGTCAGCTACCATTTGCAAATGCAGGTTCCTCGGCACACTATTTTTTCCAACCACTTGTTTTCCAGGGCAAAATAAAAAGTAGGGAGTCAGGTGTGGTGGTACGAATCCCTGTAATTCTAGTGCGTGGGAGGCTGAGACAGGAGGATCACAGGTTTGAGGCCAACCTTACCAACTTAGCAAGACTCTCAGAAACCTAGCAAGATCCTGCTTCAAAACAAAAAAATAAAAAGGTCTGGAGGTATATCTCAGAGGTAGAATACCCCTGGGTTCAACCCCCAGTAGCGATAGATAGATAGATAGATAGATAGATAGATAGATAGATAGATAGATAGATAGAGGCGGGTGTGGTGGCACATGCTTGTAATCCCAGTACTTGGGAGGCTGAAACAGGAGGATCCGGGTTCAAGGCCAGCCTCAGATACTTAGTGAGGCCCTCGGCAACTAAGTGAGTCCTGTTTCAAAATAATGAATAAAAAATGGGACTAGGAGTGTAGCTCGGAGGTTGAACGCCCAAGTTCAATCCCCAGTACCACACACACACACACACACACAAAAAGATAGGTAGGTAGAAATATAGATAGGTAGACAGACAGACAGACAGACAGATAGATAGATAGATAGATAGGAAGCTCTGGTCTCAGGCACAAGCTCCCTCTGAGATGTTGAAATGTCAACTTGTCTTGTACCTGGCAGTCTCTGTATTTTTCTCCCTCTGGGGGTCAGAGACAGGATGAAGAAAGCACATCTGGAAAGACGTGTACTTACTTCCCTGTGGTTGATCTTTCTTAATCAGGAGATAGAGATCAATTCTCTCCTGACTGATCCTTTTCCACACCTCCCCAACCCTACACTGCCAGGGCTCATGTGTCTTGTGAGGGGCTGTTCCTGGCCTTCTGAGGACTCAGCTCTCATCGGACGGCCGGGCTGGCTGGCCATTAGCTCTGTCCACCACCCACCATGGGTGGCAGGCAGGGATGTGACCAGAGACCTGAAGCAAGGTTTACCCAGCCAGGGATGAGTCACAGCCCGAAGAGGACCTCAGGTGTGTGTGTGTGTGTGTGTGTATGTGTGTGTGTGTGTGTGTGTGTATGTGTGTGTGTGTGTGTGTGTGGTAAGGTGGACAAGTGGGCAATATCTGGTTGATTCTGGAGGCTGGGACAGGTGGCGGCTGGTCATCCTGGCACCACACTTCACTTTGACACTTGTCAGCCCCACAGGTTCAGTGGCTTTAGCTCTTCCAAGCACCTGGTGAACATCTTTCACCTCCATAACTTGGCCCTCATCCCAGAGTCATAGAGATCCTTAGGCTTCTTGTCTGCACTGTCAGTCTTGCCTGGGGAGCTGGAGGTCGGCGAGGAGAGACCCAGCTGCAGTCAAGATCTGGCTGCTCCACTGGAACTTTCTTTCCACATTTTTGAGAGGAAGACGAGGCAGAGGCACAGATTACCACTTTATAGGTGGCGAGGGTTCAGCGACACAGCTTTGTTTGGGTTGACACGATTAGTGTCGGATTCTGAATTTGGAAAACCCCTTTGTAGCTTCCCTAGTCCCTGGGGGACCTTGAAGTAAGAGTACCCAACAGCAGGTCAGACTCTCTGGTCCTTCCCTCCTAGAGTCGAGACTTCCCACACCATGGGCTGTGCACCATGAATTCAGATGCCCACTGACTAGCAGCCACTCCTGTATTAGGCTGGGAGCCTCCCATTTGTGTTTGGAGAATAACCCTGATGATTTGGAACAGAATTATCCGTATGGAACAGTGAGGGCTCCTGCCCAATGGCCTCACCCAACAGGAAGCGACAGATGCTCCTCCCTCCCAGACTAGAGGGGTCAGGGGGTGAGGAGTAGGATCCCTAACCACCGTGGCCAGTGGTGAAGGTTTGACTCGAGTGTGATCAGATTGGTTAAAGGCTTAGCCCCTGTAGACTGAAACAATCCCCTTCCCCTTGGGAAGAGGGCCATTTTAACCTCGCTGCAGTCATTCCCCCCGAGTGTGAGTCAGGAGGAGGCTCCTGATGCAGGCTTTGGGGGGCAGGCGTCATCTACAGAGCACATCAGCTCCATGGAGGAGCCGAGGCAGACCCACTACACACACAGCCCCACACCCACACCTCCTGCGATATGATGGCCGCTCCTTCACCAAAGGTGAGGGTGTTCCCCTTTCTTATGGATCTGGGCTGGCCTTAGGACTTGTCTTGGCCAGCAGGACGTGTTGGAAGTGAGTGTGGCAGGGGTGAGGCACTTTGTCCGGGCTCTTGGAACTCTGCGTGGCTGTGGCATGAACAGGCCCGGGCCCGCCTGCTGGAGGACACAGGCTGCCCCCGCCCCAGCCATCCAGGGTCGCCGGCTCCGGCCGACTGCAAATGCTCTAGAGAGGCCAGCTGAGATCAGCCAAGCCTTGCCCACAGGCTCCTGGCAGAAATAAATGGCGCTTCATGCCACCCATATTGTGGCTCTCTGTTATGCAGTACTATTGTGGTGATAGATAACTGACAGAGGCCAAGAGCAACCTTTGCCTTCCTGTCCAGGGAGTGAGCCACCCAAAGGGAGAAGCTTCAGCTCAGAGTCAAGATCTGGATTCCAGGTCTACACTGGCCACTTATTGGCTGTGTGACCTTAAGCCTCGTGTTTTCTCATTTGTAAGTTGGGTGTTGGAATGCCCACCTCTCCAGGATATTAAGAGGCTATAACATCTGCACATAGTAGATGCTCAGTAAATGTGTCTATTCCTTCTTCCTTCACAGAGAAAAAAGAAGGTGTTAGAAGGTGAGGTTAACATTTATGAAATGAGCCAGGTGTGGTGGCCCATGCCTGTGATCCCAGTACTTATGAGGCTGAGACAGGAGGATTGCAGGTTTGAAGCCAGCTTCAGCAGTTTAGTGAGCCTCTCAGCAACTTAGAGAGACCCTGATTAAAAATATAAATTAGGAGTTGGGCATGGTGGCACACATCTTTTAATCCCAGTACTTGTGAGGCTGAGACTGGAGGATTGAAGGTCTGAAGCCAGCCTCAGCAATTTAGTGGGCCTCTCAGCAACTTAATGAGACTCTGTTTCCAAATAAAAAATAAAATAGGGCTGGAGTTGTAGCTCAGAGGTAGAATGCCTCTGGGCATTCTAATCCCCAGCATAAAACACACACACACACACACACACACACACACACACACACACACAATTCATGAAATGAAATGATTTTCCAAGCTTATTTAATAGCAGATGAACTGCTCAGATGATTAATGGAAAATACAGGGTTAAAGATGTTTGTTTCCCTTGTGAAATTTTCTCATAGCCAGTCCTCAGCCTTGTCCAAAGAGGTCCGATCATGATTTGTTTTTACATACATGTCAGTGATCCTAATAGGGTCTGGACCACTGGTGTTTCCTAACATCACTAATTTATGTCCAAATACATTCTACATATGATGGGTATTGTTAGCCCGTAATAAATAATGCAGAAGTGCTCCTTTCTCCTTGCATTCAGTAAATACTTTTCCCTGAATAGTTCACTATGCTCCTACCGGGGCATAAATTGGGGGCGGGGAAGGAAATTGTCCAGGGTATGCATTTGTCAGCAGACACTTAACTTCTAAGTATGGGGGTTTGGAAATCAGGCCTATTGGAGAATCCTTTCATCTTCTGGCTGGAGGGCCTGAAGCTGCCCCTCTTACAGGGGCTTGTGCAAAGAGCAGAGAGAGTGACCTTCTCTGACAAGGAGGACGCATTCAGAGACAACAGAGGGGCTGCAGTTGTGTTGGAAACATCAACCGAGACCATCAACTGGGCTTGTGTTAAAAATAATCAATGACAAAAGGAAGTTCCCATTTATACTTGCTGCCATTGCTCCCTGCAAAGTCTATAGGTTTTTGAGGAGAGACGAAAGGAAATAAACTCCCCTAGTTGTTAGGTCTGAAGAGGTGGTCTTTCAGTATGGAAGGAGCAGCAAGCCCATAGGAGAAGTGGTAGTGACCAGGAGAGCGCCCAACCTCTGGGACAAATTTGTATGTTCAAGGTTATCTATCGTAGCTGGGTGTGGTGACGCATTCCTGTAATCCCAGTACTTGGGAGGCTGAGACAGGAGGATCACAGGTTTGAGGACAGCTTCAGTAAGTAGTGAGGCTCCTATCAACCTAGTGAGACCCTGTTTCAAAATAAAAATAAAACAGAGCGTGGGATGTAGCTTGGAGGTAGAATGCCCCTGGGTTCAATCCCCAGTACCCTCCCCCCCACACAAATACCCTCTAAAATAAGGATAATGGAATCCCTTGCATTCAAACAAGGAAGCCAGTAAGTAAGTAGAAGAATTACACACTCTGACAGTGCATATTTGATGTTCAGTAAGCCGTGGATGCCCGTAAATCTTAGTCACGCAGGCTTCTTAAGCCACCAGAGGGTCAGGTGCCAGCACAGTGGCACAGGGACCCAGGTAGGAGGAGCAGAAGGTGACATGCAGGACCTGGGCACTGGCTCTGGGCAGTCTCACTGGTCACTCAGGGCCAGCTGAACTGGGCACTGGCCACCCCTTAGGAGGAGGGGGACTTGCTAGAGGGGGAGGGGTAATATTAAAATCATCATTTGATGGTTTTGTGCTCTCTAAATTTAGAAAACTACAAACAGTTTGCAGTTAGATGCCCTCCGGCTTCCTGTGCCTCTCTGATTGACGGCTTATCACCAAAGCCCGCTTGGGCCCAAAGGACCACAGAACTTGGCCCCTGAGAGCTACACTCTAAATTCACCCTCCTTTCTCCAAATATCCTGGCCCGAGTCACATGGGAAACGTAATGGCTTTGTCTCTAGGTGGTGAGCTGTTTCCACGGACCAGATGCCAACCCACTCGGGCGGCGGAGCCAGTGACATCCAGGCCCGCGTTCATTTTGAGAGGCCAAGAACGGATACAGGGGTGGAGGGGGGAGGGGGCCGTGTGCAAAGGGACTTGGGGCCATTCTGTCACTCTCTTGTAATGACGCTCGGAGGCCGAGCCCTGGCATGACTAATCTCTAAAACCATTTGGCAAATTATCCTGGGCAGAAAAGGTACTCTGGGGCGAACCACCCACGTGCCAGTCAGTCTGATAGCTACAGCCTAGGTTATTAGAGCAGGAGCTCAGGCAGGGGCATCATTGGTGATTCAGGACGGGTCTTAGAGAGTGAGTTCATTGACCTCCAGAAACAAGGTCACGGGCAAAACACACAACCTTGCTACTGACCACATCAAGCCTGAACGAGTCTTTTGTCATTTGTGAATGAGTAAATAAGACAAAAGGGAGAGCTAAAAGAGTAGAAAATGGGAAACGGGGTCATCCTCTGAAAGTCAGGGAAAAATAAATTATTTGAAAGTATCTTACAGACACATCGAGAACATTTTAAAGTCTCACTGGAGGACTGGGGTATAGTTCAGTGGTGGAGTACCTATTCCTAACACTGAAAAAAAATCTCAGAATATGATGCAAAAAAAAAAAATATATATATATATATATATATAGGAACAGAAAATTATGCAGAAGAGAAAAACAGGAATCTCCAGTAATGTAGGTCATGAAAAAGTTAACATAAAAATCTACAAAAAAAAAAAAAAAAAAAAAAAAAAAAAAAAAAAAAAAAAAAAAAAAAAAAAAAAAAAAAAAAAAAAAAAAAAAAAAAAAAAAAAAAAAAAAAAAAAAAAAAAAAAAAAAAAAAAAAAAAAAAAAAAAAAAAAAAAAAAAAAAAAAAAAAAAAAAAAAAAAAAAAAAAAAAAAAAAAAAAAAAAAAAAAAAAAAA